>PVKP010021942.1:0-38400 GCA_004027715.1 Plecturocebus donacophilus
CTTGTAGTATAGTTTGAAGTCAGATAGTGTGATGCCTCCTGCTTTGTTCTTTTTGTTTAGATTGACTCGGCTATGCAGGCTCTCTTTTGGTTCCATATGAATTTTAAGGTGGTTTTTTTCCAGTTCTGTGAAGAAGGCCATTGGTAGCTTGATGGGGATAGTGTTGAATCTGTAAATTACTTTGGGCAGTATGGCCATTTTCATGATATTGATTCTTCCTAACCATGAACATGGAATGTTTCTCCATCTATTTGTGTCCTCTCTTATTTCGTTGAGCAATGGTTTATAGTTCTCCTTGAAGAAGTCCTTTACGTTCCTTGTTAGTTGTATTCCTAGGTATTTTATTCTATTTGTAGCAATTGTGAATGGCAGTTTGTTCTTGATTTGGCTCTCTTTAAGTCTGTTATTGGTGTATAGGAATGCTTGTGATTTTTGCACATTGATTTTGTATCCTGAGACTTTGCTGAAGTTGCTTATCAGTTTCAGGAGATTTTGGGCGGAGACAATGGGGTCTTGTAAATATACAGTCATGTAGTCTGCAAATAGAGACAATTTGACTTCCTCCTTTCCTATTTCAATAAACTTTATTTCTTTTTCTTGCCTGATTGCTCTGGCTAGAACTTCCAGTACTATATTGAATAGGAGTGGTGAGAGAGGTCAACCTTGTCTAGTGCCAGATTTCAAAGGGAATGCTTCCAGATTTTGCCCATTCAGTTTGATATTGGCTGTTGGTTTGTCGTAAATAGATTTTATTATTTTGAGATACGTTCCATTAATATCTAGTTTATTGAGGGTTTTTAGCATAAAGGGCTGTTGAATTTTGTCAAAGGCCTTCTCTGCATCAGTTGAGATAATCATGTGGTTTTTGCCTTTGTTTCTGTTTATGTGGTGAATTACGTTTATAGACTTGCATATGTTGAACCAGCCTTGAATCCCCAGGATGAAGCCTACTTGATCATGGTGGATAAGTGTTTTGATGTGCTGTTGCAATCGGTTTCTCAGTATGTTATTAAAGATTTTTGCATCTATGTTCATCATGGATATTGGCCTGAAGTTTTCTTTCCTTGTTGAGTCTCTGCCAGGTTTTGGTGTCAGGAGGATGTTGGTCTCATAAAATGACTTGGGAAGAATTCCCTCTTTTTGGATTGTTTGGAATAGTTTCAGAAGGAATGGTACCAGCTCCTCTTTGTATGTCTGGTAGAATTCGGCTGTGAACCCATTTGGACCTGGACTTTTTTTGGGTGGTCGGCTTTTAATTGCTGCCTCAACTTCAGTCCTTGTTATTGGTCTATTCAGGGTTTCGACTTCTTCCTGGTTTAGGGTTGGGAGGATGCAAGTGTCCAGGAATTTATCCATTTCTTCCAGATTTACTAGTTTATGTGCATAGAATTGTTTGTAATAATCTCTGATGATGGTTTGTATTTCTATGGAATCTGTGGTGATATGCCCTTTATCATTTTTTATTGCATCTATTTGATTCTTCTGTCTTTTCTTTTTTATTAATCTGGCTAGTGGTCTGTCTATTTTGATGATCTTTTCAAAAAACCAGCTCCTGGATTGATTGATTTTTTGAAGAGTTTTTTGTGTCTCTCTCTCCTTCAATTCTGCTCTGATCTTAGTTATTTCCAGTCTTCTGCTAGGTTTTGAGTTTTTTTGATCTTGCTCCTCTAGCTCTTTCAATTTTGATGATAGGGTATCAATTTTAGATCTTTCCTTTCTTCTCATATCAGCATTTATTGCTGTATATTTTCCTCTAGAAACTGCTTTAAATGTGTCCCAGAGATTCTGGTACGTTGTGTCTTCGTTCTCATTGGTTTCAAAGAACATCTTTATTTCTGCCTTCATTTTATCATTTATCCAGTCAACATTCAAGAGCCAGTTGTTCCATTTCCATGAAACTGTGCAGTTCCGAGTTAGTTTCTGAATTCTGAGTTCTAACTTAATTGCACTGTGGTCTGGGAAACTGTTTGTTATGATTTCTGTTCTTTTGCATTTGCTGAGGAGTGATTTACTTCCAAGTATGTGGTCAATTTTAGAGTAGGTGTGATGTGGTGCTGAGAAGAATGTATATTCTGTGGATTTGGGGTGGAATGTTCTGTAAATGTCTGTAGGTTTGCTTGGTCCAGGTCTGAATTCAAGTCCTGGATATCCTTGTTAATTTTCTGTCTCGTTGATCTGTCTAATATTGACAACAGGGTGTTAAAGTCTCCCACTATTATTGTGTAGGAGTCTAAGTCTCTTTGTAAGTCATGAAGAACTTGCTTTATGTATCTCGGTGCTCCTGTGTTGGGCGTGTATATATTTAGGATCGTTAGCTCTTCTTGTTGCATTGATCCTTTTACCATTATGTAATGTCCTTCTTTGTCTCTTTTGATCTTTATTGGTTTGAAGTCTACTTTATCAGAGATGAGAATTGCATCTCCTGCTTTTTTTTGCTCTCCATTTGCTCGGTAAATCTTCCTCCATCCCTTTAGTTTGAGCCTTTATGTATCCTTGCATGTGAGATGCGTTTCCTGGATACAGCACACCGATGAGTTTTGGCTTTTTATTCAATTTGCCATTCTGTGTCTTTTGATTGGGGCATTTAGCCCATTTACATTTAGGGTTAATATTGTTATGTGTGAATTTGATCCTGCCATTTTGCTGCTAGCTGGCTGTTCTGCCCATTAGTTGATGCAGTTTCTTCATTGTGTCGATGCTGTTTACCATTTGGTATGTTTTTGGAGTGGCTGGTACTGGTTGTTTCTTTCTACGTTTAGCGCCTCTTTCAGGAGCTCTTGTAAAGCAGCAGGCCTGGTAGTGATGAAATCTCTGAGTACTTGCTTGTCCTTAAAGGATTTTATTTTTTTTTCACTTATGAAGTTTCGTTTGGCTGGATATGAAATTCTGGGTTGAAAGTTCTTTTCTTTAAGGATGTTAAATATTGATCCCCACTCTCTTCTGGCTTGTAGGGTTTCTGCTGAGAGATCTGCTGTGAGTCTGATGGGCTTCCCTTTGTGGGTAACCTGACCTTTCTCTCTGGCTGTCCTTAGCATTTTCACCTTAATTTCAACCCTGGTGAATCTGATGATTATGTGCCTTGGGGTTGCTCTTTTTGAGGAATATCTTTGTGATGTTCTGTGTATTTCCTGGACTTGAATATTGGCCTGCCTTGCTAAGTTGGGCAAGTTTTCCTGGATAATATCCTGAAGAGTATTTTCCAGCTTGGATTCATTCTCTCCATCACATTCAGGTACACCTATCCAATGTATATTAGGTCTTTTCACATAGTCCCCTATTTCTTGAAGACTTTATTCATTCCTTGTTACCCTTTTTTCTCTAATCTTGCCTTCTCATTTTATTTCATTGATTTGATCTTCGACCTCTGATATCCTTTCTTCTGCTTGGTCAATTCGGCTGTTGAAACTTGTACATGCTTCACGAAGTTCTCGTGTTGTGTTTTTCAGCTCCATCAGTTCACTTATATTCCTCTCTAAGTTGTTTATCCTTGTTAGCATTTCATCAAATCTTTTTTCAACTTTCTTAGTTTCTTTGCATTGGGTTAGAACGTGTTCTTTTAGTTCAGAGAAGTTTCTTATTACCCACCTTCTGAAGCCTGATTCTGTCAATTCATCACATTTATTCTCTATCCAGTCTTGTTCCCTTGCTGGTGAGGAGTTGTGATCCCTTGTAGGAGGACAGACATTCTGGTTTCGAGTGTTTTCATCCTTTTTGTGCTGGTTTCTTCCTATTTTGGTGGATTTATCCACCTGTTGTCTTTGTATTTGTTGGCTTTCAGGTTGGGTCTCTGAGTGGACATTGATTGATGAAGTTTGTTGATGATAAAGTTATCTCTTTCTATTTCTTAGTTTTCCTTCTAACATTCAGGCCCCTCTGCTGTAGGACTGCTGAGGTCCACTCCAGGTCCTGCTTGCCTGGGGATCACCTGCAGCTGCTGCAGAACAGTAAGGGTTGCTGCCAGTTTCTTCTTCTGTTATCTTTGTCCCAGAAGAATACCTGCCGGATGTCAGTCTGAACTCTCCTTTATGAGGTGACTCTTTGGATATACGGGGGTCAGAGAGCTGCTTGAGGAGACAGTCTGTCTTTATAGGAGGGCATTTGCTGAGCTGTGAGCTCCGTTGTTCATTCAGAGCTGCTGGGCAGGTGCGTTTAAGTCTGCTGCAGCAGAACTCATAAATCCCTTTTTTTACCCCAGGTGCTCTGTCCCAGGGATTTAGGGCTTTATTTATGAGTTTCTGTTGTACTGCTGCCTTTTTTTAGGGCTGCCCTCCCCAGCCCGGAGGCACCCTAGTCACTGTCTGCCTGCCTAGGCTTTGTTGAGTTGCTGTGGGCTCTGCCCAGCTGCCGTGTGAACTTCCCTGCCTTCCTGTTTATACTGGTATAGTTAGAACTACCTTGACAGTGGAGGCCCACCTCTATGATGGTGGACTCTCTCTGTAATGGTGGGCTGCCTCAGCAATGGCAGACTACCTCCGTAGTGGTGGACTGCCTTGGTAATGGTGGATGCCCCTCCCCCACAGAGCTGGACCGTCCCGGGTTCAGCTGCACTTGCTGTGAATCTCTCAATCCAGAGTGTTTCAGATTGCTGTTTTTTTTTTGAGGGTGGGACTGGCCGAGCCTGATCACCTGGCTCCCTGCATGAGAGCCCTTTTTTTTTCAGTTGAACAGGCGAGTCTGTGTCCCAGGTGTTCCAGTTGCCCATTGAAAAGGTGCCGGGATCTGTGTGATTTCCTGTGCAGTGACCCACTGCACCAGCTGAAACAGCTGTGCTGAGATTCGTGGTGCTTTTTTGCCCGGGAATCTCTTGGCCTGGCTCCCTGTTTCAGTCTCCTTTTTTTTTTATCAGTTGAATTGGTGACTCTCTATCCCAGGAGCTCCAATCGCCAGCTAAAATGGTGCCTGGACCCATGAATTTTGTGTGGAGAACCGCCACGCCGGCCAAAACAGCCTTGCTGGCCAAAACAGCCACACTGGCCAAAACAGCTGTGCAGGCCAAAACATCCGCGCCAGCCAAAACAGCCGTGCTGGCGACCGGGGCTCCTCCACCTGGGAATCTCTTGGTCTGTGGACAATAAAAATCCATCTGGAAATGCGGCATCCACTCACCCTCCATGCTTTTGCTGGGTGCTGCAATCCTGAGCTGCTCCTAATCAGCCATCTTGGATCTCAATTCCAAGTAATCCAAATCTTAATGGACAAGGATTGGGCTCACATAGCCATGGAAGGGAAGGAGAGGGTCAAATGTTTATTAAGATTAACCATAGGTCTTGGTGCTATGCTAGAAATGTAAACTGTAGTGTATTTATAAAACTCTTTCAGTTTAAAGATGCAAGTTCTTCAGGGGCTCTCAATCCATGAGGGGCCCCTATATAATCAATAGTTACAAAATAATGTGCCATGACATGATGTGTTGGTGGAAGGTAGGAAAAGCTACAGGAAACAGATAAGAGCAATTAATGTGGACAGGTTGATGCCAGGGAGGGCTGTAGAAAGAAGATGGCATTTAAGCTGAATGATGGAGTCAATAGAGTTAAAAAATAGTGGAAAGGGAAATGCACGGAGGCATTAAGTGCTAGGCTGATTCAATAAATTGCACAAAATTGAATGTGACTGCATAACTCTACTTTGGGGGTTGGTCAGAGATGAAGCTAGAAAAAATAGACTAGGATTGACTTTTGGTGGGTCTAGTCCCATCTAAAATCTTCTGTTGCCCAGCTTTCTCTCTTTTTATCTCATCAAATATGTGCATTTCTGTGTGTTTGTGCGTGCCTCTACACACACATTACTCCAGAATCTTGACATTATTATACAATGAAGGAGAGGGAGTACTCTGAGCATCACAGCATCACAATTCTATTCACCTCTACTCTTGGCTTAAAGTTACATTCTACTAATGTTAATGACTCATATTTCTGGGAGAGAGATGGTGATTTGCAAGCTGATTAGAGAAAAAGATCTCCTTTACTTGTCAGTTTTGCAATTGAGAATTAACCTGTTATGGACAAACATTTTTGTGATCCTCCATTTTGCTGTATTGGCAGCCTTATCAATGTATTAGTTCAAAAATATTAGTGTAGATTTCTCATCTACTTACTAGTCAACTCCTGATAGCTAATATACATAAAGTATAAAGATTAGAGTATCTGGGTTTTTGGGGTCTGAAGTCTTGCATTCCAGTCTCAGAAATTTTTCTAATAAAGGAAGTTAAAGGCCCGAAGGGTTAAATCTTTGTGGTCTTGGAAAAGAACTCAGATGAGTATACCAGTGCCTTTAGGGAATGTTTTAAGAGGTTTGTTTCCTTGTGAGTTATGGAATTTTCATTATAATAGTTCAAAGAAAGGAGGTCAGGAGGGAGTAGAGCAGCAGATATTCAGCAGAAGAAAAACTAAAGACTGACTCATCATATGTAGGGTTTGCATGTGGGTGTATACACACTTAAATCCATGTGCACCATGTGCACATGATAAGGGGAAAGGGAGGAAAGGATTGAGTAGGCAAAATGTTTTCTTTAATCTCTTTGCTGAGTAGCCTTGGGGAAGAGAATGCATAAGTAAATAAGAGACCAATGGTTGGCTGATTGTCATACATATACAGATACTCAAAGGGACTCTATAAAACTCTAAAGAAGCAAATAGGGATATTAAATTCTATTACCAGCTTTGACAGTTACTTTAGTATATCTTTTCCATGATGGTGAAATTACTGAGTAATTTTTACTGTCTTTGGTTGGATGAAATGTTCTCCTAAGGACGTGAGATGAATTCGTGATTATGCATTGTGTTTTCCTACTTTATCTTTTGTTACATGGTTCCCTTTACCTCAAGTCTCTTTTCCTTTCCATGGATACAAGTAATTATCCCTACTGTAAAATCCCAGCTCAAATACCCTATCTGTCAGACTTTACTGTTCTCTCAGTTCATAGCCATATTACCTTCTGAACTGTATGGAATTCAATAACAGGCGCTTAATCAATAGACAGTTGACAGATAAATTAGTTTCTCGAATTGTTAAACGACACCTCCTTCCAACACCTATAATATGCTTGTATTTCATATTTTTCTAACTTAACTATTCTTTGGAATTCTATTTGGCTTAGGATAATAAAACTGAAAACATTCTAGGAATTAGTGAATATAACTTTCCCACCAATGCAGGAATTTTCTATAGAGGTTTCTTGTTACATCACTTCTCTGTACTCTTGGACTAGTCATTCAAGCACTCTGAGCCTTATTTATAAAATGGGTATGATAATAGTACCACCCCCACCTTTTCAGTTTTAGTTAGGAAAAGATTGAGATGTGAGTGACAGAAAACCCAAGACAATGGTGGATTAAACAAGATAGAATTTTATTTTTCCCTCCACTCAATCCAGGAAACAGGTAGTCAGGTCTCGCTCTTGTTTCTTTTCTATGTATGACATTCATTCTCATGTTCACCTCACAATCTAAGATGGCTGCCCCTCCTCTGGCCATCATGCCTTTCTTCCAACCAGCAACAGAAGAAAGAGGGGCAAGAGAAGGGCACACTCTGTTTCTTCAAATGCACTTTCCAGAAATTGTAAACCACTTTGCTTGTATCTCGTTGGCTGTAACTTAGTCACATGGCCACATCTAGCTGTAAGAGAGGCTAATAAAGGAATATCCATATGCTTAGCTCAAATTCAGAGGTTCTACTACTGAGGAAATAAGAACAGATTTTGGGGGGAAACTAGGAGTCCCTGCCACCCTACTGATAATGTTGTTATAAAGATTAAATGAGAAAATATGTATACTTTGCTTAGAACATGCCTGATAGATAATACATGCTCAGTACTAGGTTATTGTTTTTATAATTATCTTTGGTAGACAGTCATACATTTTCACTCTGCCATTCCAAATTCACTCTGTTAATTTGTTCAGCATATATTGAGCATCCCTGAAGCTGAATAATGTGCCTCTGTTTAAATCTGTCAGTAATTGAAAGAAGACCATCATCCAAGATGCTCACCCTTTGTTGAAAAGCTCTAAAACTTAGGGATTCTTTATCAGACTGATCCAAAACTTATCTCCCCAATAATTCATGTCTTAGCCCTGATCCTACCTTTTGAAACAATACAAGATGAGCCCATTTCCTCATCTCAATTCTTCAAATAAATAAAGACAGCTATCAAGCCTCCCACATAGTTTTCTTGTTCTAAACATGCATTTCATTAACTCATTTTTTATTTAGTGCATGGGCTGGAAAACTTTTCTGTAAAAAGCCAAGTGGCAAATATTTTCAACTTTATAGATCATGTGGTATCTATCTCTACTTTTCAGCTCTACTATTATAATGCAAAAGCAGCCACAGACATGACATATATGAATAGATGTGACTGTGTTCCAATAAAATTTTGTTTACAAAAACAGATGGCTTACCATATTTGGGACTCAGGATGTAGTTTGCCAGCCCTTGCTTTAGCCCATGAAAACACCCATCAACAGTATTACCCCTGGCCCATAGTCCCCTCTCCTGAAGCTGAAAACTTACTCTGTCACTCCTGATTTTGTTTATACATTTCATTTATTTTTCTTATCTTAATGCTTTGGCTAGAATTTCCAGCAATTCCTGCATCTCCATAGATCTACTTTCCAGTCAGTTATTTCTTTAGTTGTATTACTTATCCCCAAATATCTTAAGATTGGACATACTATCATGACAAGTACCCTCTTGTTCTGCCATATTTTTAGCCCACACCTCCTTTGACCTCTCCCAGGCTAGCACTTAAACCTGTACAATCTCCCCCATAAACCTGTACACACTGAGGAAAGAAGAATCCTTTCTTCCATCTTTTTCTTCTTCACACCCACTAGAGTATGATCTTTATTCAGTACTTCAGGCTTTCTTTAGCCAACAATCTAATGCCACTATAACTCTAACCCTAACCTAATTCAACCAACTTCCCTTAAAAACAACCTAGAGCTGACCAAGAGTGAGTAAGTAGAAAGTTAACAGTTATTGATGGGTCAGCTGCTGCTGACATATAAAATATATGTATATATATTTCATCTCAATATTATAGATGTGGAAAGTATGTCTCAAAATTGATAATTTAACCAGCTCAGGATCATGCAGCTTAGATTTATGGAGTTGATCCCAGATGTAGAACTGAAATTAAAATTTGAGTGGACCTAGTGAAGGGAGTGTGTACATCTGGTATAGTAAATTCAATACCATGTCACTGATACAACAGACCTGCAGAAACTTGGTTGTTCTTCTTATTAAAATATTTCAAGGCATAGAATAACAAATGTTTGCCTTGAATTTTTGGTTTTCAAAGCATTTCCTTCACAACCTGATGGAGTAGGTAATTTTATTTCTATTTTACAGGAGAAGAAATCAAACCCCAAAGTGGTTAAAATTTTTACCTGAGATACCAGACCCCACTGTCTGGTTGTTTCTTTTTATGACTGCCCATATTTGCTCTTCCCTGAAAACTCCATCCCACCTCTTTAACTACTTCCTACTTACCTTCTGAAACTCAGCTCAGTTGTCAGCTTCTGAAGGAAACCCTCCCTGGAAATCACTCCCACCTCATCCCCACTATCTGCTTTAGATGTCCTTCCTCTGTGTTAATGCAGATTATAGCTCTATTCACAGTGTACTCTGGTGACTAATCAGCTGGTAAGGAAATCCAGAACAAGATTCCTGTCTTATTTAATTTTGTACTCAACTAATATTTGTTAAATAAAGGAATGGTCTGAGATTGAAGCAAGTCTAGTGCTCTAAAAAGTCTGTTCCCTGTAATGTTGCTCATCCATGATTCATGATAGTAAGCTGGAGGCAAAGCAAAGACCTTTACTTTGATGTCTGTGTATGTCCTCAGCATTACAGAGACAAAGCCACATATAAGATAGGCTTCTCCTATCATCCATGGGTCTTCGCAGCTAGATGACATCAGAAACCCAAACCCATAGGGCTTCAGACTAGATGGAAGAGAAAGCAGCATAGTTTATGGTTAAGAGAAGAGATTCTGTAGTCAGTCTTCCTGGATTTGAATTCTGTCTCTATCATTTGCTAGTGGAGAGATCTTTGGCAATTCACTTAGCTTTTCTCTGCTTTGGTTTCTAATCTTTCAAATGTGGATAGCAGATTTATTTGTATTAGTTATCTATCACTGTTTATTAGCCCAAAATGTAGTGACTCAAAGCAATAAACATTTATTATCTCACAGTTTCTGTGGTCAGGAATGTGGGAAAAAGGCTTATGTGTCTGAGGGTCTCTCAGGTGATTGCAGTCAAGATATAGTTTGCAGGTACAGTCATCTGAAGTCTTGACTATAGCTGGAGGATTCACTTCCAAGATGGCTCACACACACATGGATGTTGTCAAGAGCCCTCCATACTTGCCACAGGGATCTCTCCTTAACAATATGGCAGCAGATTACCCTCAGAGCAGTGAGAGAGAAGTAGCAAGGAGGAAGCTCCAGTGACTTTTATGACTGATTCCCAGCAGCCATGTACTGTTCTTTCTACCATATTCTACATGTTAGAGAGAAATCACTAAGTATAACCCACATCCAAGGGGTGAGGAATTGGACTCCACCAAAGAGAGGAGTATCAAAGAATTTGTTGACATATTTTAAAACCATCACACTATCTCATAGCATTGAATGAGAATTACGCAAGGTAATAATTGCAGAGTTGCCAGGCACAATGGCTCACACCTGTAATTCCAGCACTTTGGGAGGCTAAGGTGGCAGGATTGCTTGAGCCCAGATGTTCGTAATCAGACTGGCCAACATGATGAACCCCTATCTTTACAAAAAAATACAAAAATTAGCCAAGCGCAGTACTGTAGTCTCACCTACTTGGGAGGCTGAGGTGGGAAGATCGCTTGAACCCAGACTGGTTTTAAAATATGTCCACAAATTCTTTGATACTCTCCCTTCAAAAGGTGGAGCCTAATTCTGCTCCCCTTGAATGTGGGTTATACTTAGTGACTTCCCTCTAACATATAGAATATGGTAGAAGGAACAGTATGTGACTGCTGAATCCAGGAGGCAGAGGTTTCAGTGAGCGGTGATTGGGCCACTGTACTTCAGCCTGGGACTCTGTATCAGAATGAGACTCTGTCTCAAAATTATAATGATGATGATAATTATAATACTAACAACAATAATTGCAACATCCTTGGAACAGGGCCTAAACAGCACCAAAATGTTTTCCCTTTCTCCAACTTCGAATTATTTACCTCATGGATAAGAAAGGAAATATTAGCTGTCAATCTGAAGGCTGTGGCCTGAAAAATCTCTTTAAAAATTAGAACAAATATTTGAATTCAAGTTAGGGCCATAGGCCATTAAAGTTATCTGTGTAATTCTTGACCTGAAAAGTTGTTCATGGTATGCTTTGAATTTTTAAAGCAGGTACAGAACAGAATGCCCAATATTATCTGGTATTTGCATAGTTAAATACATATGTCTCTATGTATGTTGATGCATAGGGAGTGTTCTGGAAGGAGGTTCCTTAAAGTAATGATAATAGTTGTTGCTGTGTGGTAGGACTCGTTAGGATGCTGAGCTAGGACACTGCTGCTCTGTGTGGGCTGGTTTATTCCCTGCAAAGGTATGATCGCTAGAGTGTCCAGTGATTTTTTCAGAGTAGTTGTAGAGACATGCATATACTGGGAGCCTCTCACCTGAGAAGCTGTGTTTGTGCTTGAGGGAACACATATGGAAGGGAAGAAGGGATAGTTGATGACTCTTTGGGGAAAGAGGGTATGGGAGAAGCAAGGGGAAGAAAGATATCTATTTGACAAAGAGCAAAGGCAAGGCCAAGCTGGTGTTGACAGCAGAGTGTGACTGCTGATTAGCTGTCTTGGGGGCAACAGCTTTACCTGCAAAGGAATGACATGCTTATGATGAGCACCTTCTAATCCCATACTGCCTTGTATATCCTTTATAATTGTGTTTCCACATTGGATAGAAAATTGTTTTATTCCTTCTCTCTATTAATAGAGTTACAAGCAGTTCAGGTCTGCTAGTGACCAATTATTTCAGGTTTATATGCCTGGAAAGGTTTTTATTTAATTTTCATTTGCAGAAGATATTTTTGCTGGGTATAGAATTTGAAGTTGACAGTAGTTTTTCTTTTAGTACTTTAAAGATTTACTCTACTGTCTTCTGGCTTGCATTGTTTCTGATTAAATGTCTGCAATCATTGTCATCTTTGTGCCTCTTGACTTAATGTGCCTTATTTCTCTAGCTTCCTTGGCCTCCCTGGAGTCTCAACTTTTTCTTTTTTACTCGGGTAAATTGTTGGATTTTACCTGAGTTTCCTTTTTCTACCTTGTAGCCTGGAGACTTTCTAAGAAGTAATTCAGGGCATTTATAGGGCTCACTTCATTTTTTTTCTTCTTTCAGAGAGTAATATCTGTGTTGCCTGTTGTTCAGTGTCTGAAGACCATTTTTTTCTTGATTTTTATTTTTAGTTATTTAAGATGGATGAATAAATCTTGCCCTTGTTATTCCATTTTGGCTGGAAGCAGAAGTTCTGAAATATTAAATCAAAAAATAAATGCTAAAAACATAAAAACCAACTTCTGATTGCAAAAAAACCCTTTTTCTCAAACTTGGTCTACATCTTGGGATTATGAGCTCATTTTTAAAAAAACTCACTGAGTGACACAGTGTTTGACGTTATCTCTTTTCTTACAGGAAACAGGAATCATTCAAACTGGATTTTTAAATCATTGCAAGCCAATGATGGATCAGAAGTTGCAGAGTGCAAGCCTAGCAGTCTTCAAAAAATTTTGCTTCAGATAACAGAGAAAGGAAAATTGATCTACCATCTTAAAACCCTGATCTAGAAAAAATATATATTCATGATAAGAAGCTATAACTGAGAAAATTTATTTTCCTCTTCATGCACCTGAATGAAAGGAGCTACCCCTTTGTTTCTTGGGAGGAGTTGTATGTCTGAGATTGTCATAATAATCAGTCTTTTTATTAAAACCTTGACATGATCACCAGGGAAGAGAAATAGAGCAATAACTGGAACCTGTGTGTTAGTCCAAGATGACTTCTGAAGAAATAACAGCTTCTGTTCTCGTACCTGTGACTCAGAGAAAAGTGGTTTCTGCTCAATCAGCTTCAGATGAAAGTAGTGAAAAGATCTCAGACATCAATATTCCAAAAGCACATACTGTTAGACAGAGTGGGCAGACTTCTCATACCATCTCACGATTGAACAAACTTAAAGAAGAATCTTCTGGAAGCAACTTGCCAGAGATTCTCTCAATAGCAAGGGAGAAAATAGTGAGTGATGAGAACAGTAATGAAAAATGCTGGGAGAAAAGCATGCCAGATTCTGTGAAAAACCTTACCATTAACTGCAACAACATATTGAGAAACCATCAGCATGGCCTTCCTCAAAGACAGTTTTATGAAATGTGCAACTCTGTCGCTGAGGAAGACCTGTGTTTAGAAACTGGAATTCCTTCTCCACTGGAAAGAAGGGTGTTCCCTGGAATTCAACTGGAACTAGACAGACCTCCCATGGACATTAGTCCTTTGGGAAATCAGTCGGCTATCATAGAGACAGACAGAGCACACCCTGACAGCAGCATGGCAGTATTTCATTTTCATTATGAAGTTGACAGAAGAATGTCAGACACTTTCTGTACCCTATCAGAAAATTTAATTTTAGATGACTGTGGAAATTGTGTACCACTACCCGGGGGTGAGGAGAAGCAAAAGAAAAACTATGTGGCATATACCTGTAAGCTAATGGAATTGGCAAAAAGTTGTGATAATAAGAATGAGCAGCTGCAGTGTGATCATTGTGACACCTTGAATGAAAAATACTTTTGCTTTGAAGGCTCTTGCCAGAAAGTTGACATGGTATATTCAAGTGATAGTTTTTGCAGGGAAGATTTTAGTGACAGTCAAGCTGCCAAGACCTTTTTGAGCCATTTTGAGGACTTCCCTGATAAATGTGAAGATGTAGAAGAAGACTTTTTTAAAAGCAAAAAGGAGCGGTCCACTTTGTTAGTCAGAAGATTCTGCAAAAATGACAGAGAAGTTAAGAAATCTGTATATACCGGAACAAGAGCAATTGTGAGAACTCTGCCTTCTGGCCACATTGGGCTGATTGCATGGAGTTACATTGATCGGAAGAGAAATAGTCCCTTACTGCCTTGTGGGAGAGTAATGGAACCCCTGTCAACGGTGGAGATAAGGCAAGGTGGGAGCCGACATCTATCAGAAGCCCAGTGGTATCCTGTAAGCATTTGAGTTTCTTTATACCATTTCTTTAAACTTGCTATTTAAAAAAATCCAAATCTCCATTTCTTAATTCATGAGAAATTTTAAGATCTGTCAAATTATGATTCTTAGGGTAAGCATTTGTAGTTATTGAAAATAGATACTCCAATTGATAGCTACCAAGATTGAGTTGATACTGCAACATAAAAGTATGTCAGAAAATGCTGTTATTGGGAGTAGAGGGATTAGGGAGATTTCCTGGTAGTAGAAAAAATGGCTCCATCTGTTGATTATCTATTTTTTTGTTATTTTGAGATAAATGCCTGGTTCCTCTGCTATAGTGTAGTTCATTATTGTTTTTAGGTTTCTAGACCTAACAGAACTTAATTCTGGTTTTTTTGCATTTTCCAACTAATGGCCCCACTTCCTTCTCTCTTAAACTTTTTTATGCCATGGACCCCTTTGGCAGAGTGATGAAACATATGAATTCAGAATAATGTTTTTAAATGAGTCAAATGAAATAGAAAGATCATAAAGGACAAGTTATGTTGATACACATTTATCAAGATTTTTAAAGAAATTAACATGGCAATTTAAGTGCTTCTTTATTAATACATTAAATAATAGCATCTGGTGATGTGATAACTGTCATAATTTCAAATTATGGCCCTCTGTATTCTCAGTTTATGTATCCACAGATTCAACCAACTGCATATTGAAAATAGTTTTGTAAGAAACAAAAAATAATAATATAACAATAAAAATAACACAAATTTTAAAAAACCAATACACTACAACACTATTTACATAGTATAAGGTATTCTAAGTAATCTAGAGAAGATTTAAAGTATACAGGAAGATGAATGTATGTTATACACAAATATTAGGCCATCTTATATAAGGGACTTGAGGATCCTTGAACTTTGGTATTCGTGTGGATGGTGGCAGTCCTGGAACCAATTCCTCTCTAATATTGAGGGATAGTTGTAGTGATGAATGTAAGTAAGGAGTAGATTACCTGAAATTTTCTCAATTTTAGCACTGTAAATTCCATATCCTGGAAAACCCTTCAGACCAAACCAGGGCAGGTGGTCACCCTAAATATCAATAACATTTTAGGATATCTATCACAACTGTAATAGAATATGGAAATCTCTGTGACTTCTATTGTGACAAGATCACAGTTACTATTACTACTACTGAAGTTTATTGCCTATATTCAGAATTAAAGGAAATGTAAATTTCCATTTGGGATTAATGAAAATAATGATTCATTGTCTTTCCTCAACCAGATTTCCAGATCCTCTGATTCTATTCCCAGTCTCCTGTCTTTAAAAATCCTGTTCTAGAAATACATATGATCAGGCTGCCTGCTCTCAGACCTTATCTGTACTTCTGAGGACAATGCTATGTGCCATTTTGGATTTTTTTAATTCTGAACACTTTTGCTTCCTTCAATTATTCTCTATGTGAAACTATTTTTAGAACTCTCACATTCCAGTTCTTCACAAGTCCTTTAAAACCTGACCCTAGAAATAAGCACCTGGTCTAGAGAAACATCCTTTTTATTGAAATATAAGTGGTATATTTTTACTTTCATCATCCTCATCATCATCATTGTATTAGTCTGTTATCATGCTGCTAATAAAGACATACCCTAGACTGGGTAATTTACAGAGAAAAAGAGGTTCAATGGACTTACTGTTCCATTTGGCTGGGGAGTCCAAACAATCATGGTAGGAGGCAGAGGAGGAGCAAAAGCACATCATACATTGTGGCAGGCAAGAAAGCATGTGCAGGGGAACTCTCATATATAAAACCATCATATCTTATGAGACTTATTCACTACCATGAGAACAGTATGGGGGAAACCACCCCATGATTCCGTTATCTCCACCTGGCCCTGCCCTTGACACATGGGGATTATTACAATTCAAGATGAAATTTGCATGGGGACACAGCCCAACTGTATGAAATATCAATCAGGGTAGCTAACATTTATTGAGCATTCAAAATATGCCATATATTGGGCTAAATAATTTATATATTCCATGTTGTATAATCATCTTAATTACCGTATGATGTTGGTGTAATAATTGACCCTATTGTATTGCTAAAAAAAACTGATTTCCTGGGAAATTATTTACCTTATCCAAGGTCACTTAGTAAAATAAGATTCAATTCCGGCAGCTCATACTGTTAGGTAGTTTCTTGAGATACAGAAAGGAATAAAATTCAGAGTAAGCATTTAAAAGAACAGAAGAATTCTGTTTATTTCAGCATCTGTTGATTGAGTGATCCCATTCATTGATGCTCACGGTATCTCAGACTTGGCCATGTTAGATATGGTGATTGTAACCCCACTTACATGTTACAGTCACTGCCCAGACCTCTCCCCAGACCCTTTGAATAAGAATCACTGGGGTAGGGCACAGCATGAATATTTTTTTCAGTGTTTCTATGGATTCTATGAGGTTGAGAACCATTGGCTAGGAGTTTAAACAGAGCTCTTTGCTTTTTGATCAGGATGTTTCAGGAATATTTGACCTTCCCTAAAAACCCTGACACCACTTGGGTTCTTAGGAACATTAGGGCTGACCTGGGAACCTGCCTGAAAAGTGAAAGCCTGCATGTCCTTCTCTATACAGTTGACCACTTACCCAACCAGTGTCTAGGGATGTGTTTCTGTGTCTCTTGACCTGATTCCACATGAAACCTGAGTCACAGATGAGGAGCTTGTCACCAGCATGACTGTCCTGCTTGGCACTAGATGACTTGTACATCATCACCCTGCCATGAAACTGCTGTTGAGAGCAACATGTCATCTTAGTTAAAAGTGCAGTAGTTTAAAAAATCATGTACGCTCAAACATTAAGAGTACAACAGAAATTTAAATATGGCAAAATGAATGGAAATAGCTTGCTTTAGAACATTTACATGGTTTCCCAGTGAGGGTTGTGAATCGGGTTTACATTTCAGAATAATTTTTGGTATGCTCATACTCTCCTCCAGTTTCTCCTTTTCTAAAGCCCTGCTGCTGTTTCTTCTGAGCTTGTTCATTGGTCCCAGCTCAAACCTGTCCTTGTCCATCAAAGGTCCTGGGATGATTAATTTCTAATTGAAAAGGACCAAAGGGATAATGTTAATTGTCTCCTCCCTGCTTCTTAGTATCTGGAGGCTGGGAGAGGTTTCCACACCTCTGTCAGAGTAGACTCCAGGAACTTCTATCCCCTTGGTCTAAGCAGGCTTGGAGGAGGCTATTGGCATTTTTCTTAACCATTAAGATGCAGCTGGGGAATAGGTTGGTTGTCCTGTCCTTTCTTAAGGGAGATTTCTAAAGGGGGGGCCCTTTCTGAATATCCAAATCATACCATAGCAGGAACGAATCACTATTTTCTAAGGTATTATATTCTGTATATCTTGTTTTTTTAGTTTAGGATCTGGTAGAAGTCCTCAAAAGTTGCACAGCTGAATTATAACTAGTTTCCCTAGGTCCTATGAATTACTTCCTTCAAAGATGCAGACCCTAATGATATACTCCTTCTCCTGTGTTTTGGTCATTTCATAGGTGTCCATTCTGGTTCCTCAATCAGATTGTAAATCGATTAAGGACAAGAAATGAGTTCTGCATTTTTTTACTCTCCATAATGCAAGCATAATGCCAAATATATAGAGAATAAGGGCAATGTCATGGTTAGAAATACAGTCTCTAGGGTCAGTCGACCTGAATTTAAATTGTAACCCTGACTCCATCGCTAACTGGCCATGTGAATTCTAGTACGTGGTTTGACCTCTTTGTTCCTGATTACCTTTTTTATGAACTGAGAATAATGGTGTTATTGTGGCATTAAATGAGATGCTCCTCAGCGCACAGTTCCAGCAAGGAGCGAGTGCTTCTCTCTCACTCTGGCCATTGTGGATATATTTTGTCGAGAACACATTTCCACCTCCTTCTGCTGTTTGTCTTCTCACTCAGGGGTGTTACAGTGGTATGAATTTGAATGCATGTTTCTCCATCTATAATGTGGTAGTTTGAACAATCCTTCCCACACATTTAAAGAATGTGCTATTTGTCCGATTAATTCCTTGGCCCTCAACATTAAACATTTTTTTTTCTTGGATGCCTTGGTCAGAATGACCCATTTAATTTGTATTTGCACAGCTGTGTAGAGAAGAATGAATTTGAATGGAAAACATTAATGAAGATTAATGCTTGCTGACATACTAACTGTATTGGTATCCTCCTTCTCCTCCTCATAAGAAATTAAACCCTATCCCTTATCCAGTTATAATCATATTCCCTCTCTCCTGCTCTGAAACAAGATGGGATATTTTGACAGGTGGCTAAAGTCTCCGGGTTAAAGATTGGTTAAGGATGTTTTTCCTTAAAAAAAAAAAATTCTCAACCTGCCTGAAGTTTGAGGAGTTTAGATACATATAGTTATCTTGAATGTGAAGTACAAGAAGTTTCTGCTTCTGCCCTGCTGGAATTGCTCATGTAACCCGAGCTCCACATGCAGTCAGAGAATGTGGAGGCGTCAGGGCAGGCATTCCACTGGCTCCTGTATTATCACTTCACTCATTTCCCTTCTTTGTTCCACAAGATTTACTGTACAAGAATATGTATGACAAAATAGAAAAAAACTCAGATAAAGTAAAAAACAAAGAATACAAATGAAAAGTAAAGAATGAATAAAAATAATTTATATTAGACTACAAAAGCTATAATTTAAAAAGTAAGGTCAAAAGCAGCTTCTATATTGCTGCTTCTTATTGTTTACTTCCTTTTAAAATATGCCTTTCTTCTTCGTGCTTTATTCTCAAGCACAGAAAATTAAACCTAAGAGGCAACTATTTTTTGAGTGTTTCACAAAAATACCTTTGTTGGTATACATGTCCTTGATTCTATATTTTGTTTCTTTCAAATAGAAGAGACCTGAACCTTAGGGGAGAGATAATGTCTGTTATGTGTAAAGGGACCAACCAATAATAAATTCACCTTCTAAGTTGTAAGTTTTATAGATGATAAAATATCTATTGAGCCCCACTGTTCAGTGTTGTAAGGGATTGCTGTTGAGATAGCAACATGTCTTGTTTTCTGGTCTGGAAATTTGGTTGCCTGGAGCTAGGGTACAATTTGGACCTTGAGATAATTAAGATTTCGTGGGGTGCTTAGGCTCAGCTGGAAGCCTGTGCTTGGTGATTTGCCAGGCTGCCTCTTTCATTACAAAGGGTAGTGCTGGGTTGATGACATGGGTATGGGATGATGCTGGCCCCTTCCTGCTGAGCACAGTGAAAGGGAATCCAGCTTCCTCTCAGCTCCTGTGCAGTTTAGTCACATCTAGTGCATCAGTGGAAAATGTGATGGCTGTCAGAGTCCAGCTTTGTGATGACTTAACGACTTTCCCTTATTAGCTGCATTGGTGCAATGCACGATAAATTGCTCCCTGCATTTCTGTAGTTATGCCAGCTCTTTGGCTAAGATTTGGTAAGAGCAGGAATGGAAAACCTTGACTCTGGATTCCAGTGTAAGGTAAATGCACTGGTGGCCACTTTTATTCTCATAATAGTCTTGGGACAGTATCAGCATTAGGATTATTATTTTTTTATTTTCCCCAGATGTCCTACATAATGGGAATTAGCAACTGGAGAGACCCTATCCCTGAAAATGGGCCATGGTAGTAAGTGGCCTGAAAAGAATTAGACCCAGTAGGCAAGCATAAAACCACCTGGTGAAGCCCTGATCTGCTCTACAACTTGCATTTTACAGAGGGGGCACTCCAGCTGCCCCTCGAATGACCTCTACAAAGTCTTGAGTTATAGAAGTGGCCCCCTCTGAGCTTAAGAGAGTCCTGGGGTTACAGGAGAGGTTTCCACCCTGGTGACCAAATGATTGAGCATTCAAGGGTTTGAAACATCAGAGGTACACCCACTGACCCCCACGAGTAGACTAACTGGTAGCTAAGACAGGGTCCTCTCTCAAAAGCTTTTCTCAGACAGCAGTGCTGGGCTTATTTTCTGGCATCATGATAGCCAAATGGTGCCCTTTTCAGTGGTTCTTTATTCTAGTGGCTTTCCTGAACACATGCAGAGGCTCACATTAAATATGAGTCTTCTAGAGCTCAGGCATCAGAACCCTGAACGCCTAACCCCAAGGCTCAGTCCCCTACCAGGAACCCCCAACGTTTCCTTATTATTTCAGCCATCACTCTTCAAACTCTCAGAAAGCTCAGCAGAGAACCCTCTCAGCCTTCAGCAACACAAAGGCATGCAATCATCTTTCAACGATAGGGAAAGCCAGTTCTTTGAAACACTATAGCAGATATCCTTAAAGGGGAGGAGAAATGGTTTGGTTTTTTCTCTCTTTTTTTGATAGCTTTGTGACATGTAATTCACATACTATACAATTCACACAGTTAAAATATATAATTCAGTGGTTTTAAATATATTCACAGATATGTGCAGGCATCACTATAATCAATTTTAGAACATTTTCATCATCTCAAAAAGCAACCCTGTTTCTTTTAGCTATCACCCTCCATCACCCCATCCTGTGCCTCTCCCCTAGCCCTAAGCAACCACTAATCTACCTTCTGTCTCTAGATTTCCTTATTCTGGACTTTCATATGAACAAACTTTCTGTTTGGTCTTGTGACTGGCTTCTTTCACTTAGCATAATCTTTTCAAGGTTAAAGATTCATTTATACTGTAGCATGAATCAGTACTTAAATACTTTTCACTGCTGAATAATATTTCATTGTATGAATGCCACATTTTATCGATCTATTCATCAATTGTTGAACATTGAGTTGTTTCCACTTTTGGATTATTATGAATAATACTGCTGTGAGCATTTATGCAGAAGTTTCCATTTCTTTTGGATAAATACCCAGGAGTTGAATTGCTAGGTCACATGATAACTGTTTAATCTTTTTAGGAATGGCCAGACTGTTTTCCAAAGCAGCTGCACATTTTACGTTTCTGCCAGCAATGCAAAGCATTCTGGTTTCCCCATACTTTTTTTTCTTTTTAGAGATGGAGTCTCACTGTGTCACTCAGGCTGGAGTGCAGTGGCGCGATCTAGACTCACTGCAACTTCCACCTCCTGAGTTCAAGCAATTCTCCTGCCTCAGCCTCCTGAGTAGCTAGGATTACAGGCGAGCACCACCACACCCAGCTAATTTTTATAGTTTTAGTAGAGACAGGGTTTCACCATGTTGGCCAGGCTGGTCTCAAACTCCTGACCTCAGGTGATCTGCCTACCTTGGCCTCCCAAAGTGCTGGGATTATAGGCGTGAGCCACCGCACCTGGCCTGATTTCTCCACATCTTGAATGGTGTTTCTTATTGTCTGTCTTTTGGTTATAGCCATCCTAGTGGGTATGAACTGATATTTCATTGTTTTGTTTGGATCTTCCCGATGGCGAATGATGCTGAACACCTTTTTATGTGCTCTTAGCCATTTGTATATCATAGAAATGTCTAGTCAAATTCTTTGCCTGTTTTTAAATTGAGATGTCTTTTTTATTTTTGATATATATTCTGGATATAAGTTCATTATCAGGTATATGATTTGCAAAATAGATTTAGATATAGGTATAGGTATAGATATATAAATGAAGATCAAGAAAGTGGCAAAGGAGGTTTGTAATTTTAATTTACAGTGGAGCTTGTTAAACATGTTCCTTGGACATTCATCTCCTTCTCAATCTTTCTCACATTATTCTACCAGCAACAACTTTCAAATATTATTAAAAATTTTTTTTGTAGTGGCAAGATCTTGCTATGTTGCCCAGGCTAGTCTTGATCTTCTGGCCTCAACTGATTCTCCTGCCTCGGCCTCCTAAAGTACTGGGATTACAGGCATGTGCCACTGTGCCTGGCCCCAAATATGATTTAAAAAAATTTCCAACCTCTCCAAATTCTCCCCAGACGTCAGCCTGCATAGCTTTTCTTTTTCTCCCTTCTCCCTTTCTGCCTAAATTTTATTTAAATCGTTTTTATTATTATCCAAATTCAGCACCCTAGAGCAGTGGCTGGGAATATGATTGCCAGTCCACAACCTTGGGCACAAGAACATCATCCAACACAGCGATGGTGGAGGAGGAGGTCGCCACGTCACAATAATGCACTCTGTTATGCACAAGTACAAGCAGGTCTGTCACTATGGTGAGACAAGTGAGTGTCTCTTCTCTCAGGGTCTCAGGAGTGCCACCCATATACTTCTTAGTGAATGCCTCCTTAAGTTGTGGGTGCTGGGCAGCTCCCTTGTCCTACCCTAGTCCCAGCCTTAGTACAAGGGTCTAAAGGAGTCTGTGGTTTAGAAATGAATACCATCTTCCTAGTTCAGGAATGGCTTGACTGACCCCTCAACTACTTCAATACAGATGTTTGAAATAAAAGCTAAAAGTGTCTTCTGCATTTTTATTTTATTTATTTATTTTTATTTTTGAGACAGAGTATCTCTCTGTCACCCAAGTTTGGAGTGCAATGGCATGATCTTGGCTCACTGCAACCTCCGTCTCTCGGGTTCAAGCAATTCTCCTGCCTCAGCCTCCTGAGTAGCTGGGACTCCAGGCACCCACCACCATGCCCAGATAATTTTTATATTTTTAGTAGAGACGGGGTTTCACCATACTGGCCGGGCTGGTCTCGAAATCCTGACCTTGTGATCTACCCGCCTCGGCCTCCCAAAGTACTGGGATTACAGGCGTGAGCCACTGCGCCCGGCCTGCTTATGCATTTTTAAAGGGTTGAAAAAATCAAAAGAATACTATTTCATGACATGAAAAGTATATAGAATTTAAATTATATTGTTCATTAATAAGGGTCATGGAGCACAGCCACACTCATTCTTTTATGTATTGTCTATTGCTGCTTTTACCCTCTAATGGCAGAGTTAAATAGCTGCAACAGGCACTGTATGACCTGCAGAGACTAAAATATTTGTTATCTGGTCCTTTGTATCAAATCTTTGTCTATCCTTGGCCTAGAAAATCCTTCACTACCTGGCTAACTCCTATTCAGCTTTCAGGCCTGAGCTTAGTTTCACCTTCTCTTGCTGGTCTTCTCTGCCAGCCCCCACTCCCACCTCAGACCCCAGTCTAGAGTTTCTGACAGTCAGTGCTCAGTTCATGTTTCTTGAATGACTCCTTGAATTATAAATGAAGAAGGGCGGGCGGTTTCCACCCGCTCCTGCTGTCTCCTTCTTTCCTTCCCCAGAACCAGGGCAGGTTTGTTAGCTGTCCTCTCCCTGACCCTCAGAATTTGGAACCAGTTCTTTTGTGCAATACCTATAGGACAGAATCAGGATTTTCCACTGAAATTTAAAAGGGTCTTTTTCAGTCCTGCAAACCCAGTGATTCATGCTTGTCATCTCCCCAGACTTGGCTTTAAAGATCATGTTTGCATCTCCTTGTCCCTGGCTCCCCATTTCAACTGGCTGTTAGAACCCTTGAGAAAGTTTCTGGACTCTTTTTGCTTACAAGGGAACACCTGAAACTGCTGTGGGCCAAGAAGGAAAGACGCTTCCATCTCAAGACCCCAGAGCTCTGTCTCTGCCCTTAGAACCCCCAGTACTTCCTGGACAGAATTTTCCACATGGACTGGAGGGAATCTAGCTTCTGTCAGTGGGGGGTCAGGGATGGGCATGGAGGTGAAGGGAAAAGGACAGCATGCTGTGGTTGTAAGCTGCAGAGATCATTTCATTCCTGGGGCTTGGAAGGTGTTTGGCTAGTTCCTTCAAACCATTTGACATCAATACTCTTGGTAATAGACCTGAAACAGCATCCCTCTCTTCTAAAAAGATCCAAGTACCAACTCCAGCTCAGCCATTGGCTGTTTGTATGACTTGAGCAAGTCACTTTAGGGATGAGAATTTTAGGTGTTTTGCAGTATTAAAAAAAGACGAAGGGCAAACATGTATTCATTGCCTGCTATATGTCAGACACTGTGTCTATAATTTTTTTTGGCATTTTTAAAAAATTGTACTTTAAGTTCTGGGGTACATGTGCAGAACATGCAGGTTTGTTACATAGGTATCCATGTGCCATGTTGTTGGCTGCATCCATCACTCTGTCATCTACTTAGGTATTTCTCCTAATGTTATCCCTCCTCTAGCCCCCCACCCTCTGACAGTCCCCAGTGTGTGATGTTCCCCCTCCCTGTGTCCATGTGTTCTCATTGTTGAACTCCCACTTATCAGTGAGAACATGCGGTGTTTTGTTTTCTGTTCTTGTGTTAGTTTTCTGAGAATGATGGTTTCCAGCTTCATCCATGTCCCTTGAAAGGACATGAACTCATCCTTTTTCATGGCTGCATAGTATTCCATGGTGTATATGTACCACATTTTCTTTATTCAGTCTATCATTGATGGGCATTTGGGTTGGTTTTAAGTCTTTGCTATTGTGAACAGTGTCACAATAAACATGTGTGTGCATGTGTCTTTATAGCAGAATGATTTATAATCCTTTGGGTATATACCCAGTAATGGAATTGCTGGGTCAAATGGTATTTTTATTTCTAGATCCTTGAGGAATCACCACTGTCTTCCACAATGGTTGAACTAATTTACACTCCCACCAACAGTGTAAAAGTATTATTTCTCCACATTCTCTCCAGCATCTGTTGTCTCCTGACTTTTTAATGATCACCATTCTAACTGGTGTGAGATAGTATCTCAATGTGGTTTTGATTTGCAGTTCTCTAATGATCAGTGATGATGAGCTTTTTTTTTTTAAATATGTTTGTTGGCTGCATAAATGTCTTATTTTGAGAAGTTTGTTCATATCCTTTACCCACTTTTGAATGGGGTTGTTTTTTCTTGTAAATTTAAGTTCTTTGTAGATTCTGGATATTAGACCTTTGTCAGATGGGTAGACTGCAAAAATTTTCTCCCATTGTGTAGGTTGCCTGTTCCCTCTGATAGTAGTTTCTTCTGCTGTGCAGAAGCTCTTTAGTTGAATTAGATCCCATTCGTCTACTTTGGCTTTTGTTGCCATTGCTTTTGGTGTTTTAGACATAAAGTCTTTGCCCATGCCTATGTCCTGAATGGTACTGCCTAAGTTTTCTTCTATGGTTTTTATGGTTTTAGGTCTTACGTTTAAATCTTTAAACTATCTGGAGTTAATTTTTGTATAAGGTGTAAGGAAGGGATCCAGCTTCAGCTTTCTGCATATGGCTAGCCAGTTTTCCCAACACAATTTATGAAATAGGGAATCCTTTCCCCATTGCTTGTTTTTGTCAGATTTGTCAAAGATCAGATGGTTGTAGGTGTGTGGTGTTATTTCTGAGGCTTCTGTTCTGTCCCATTGATCTATGTCTCTGTTTTGGTACCAGTACCCTGTTGTTTTGATTACTGTAGCCTTGTAGTATAGTTTGAAGTCAGGTAGCATGATGCCTCCAGCTTTGTGTTTTGTTTTTTTTTTCTTAGAATTGTCTTGGCTATGCGGGCTCTTTTTCAGTTTCATGTGAAATTTAAGGTGTTTTTTTCTAATTCTGTGAAGAAAGTCAATGGTAGCTTGATGGGGATAGCATTCAATCTATAGATTACTTTGGGCATGGCCATTTTCACCAACTGTGTCTATAATTTGCATATAGTAATTTAACAACTTATAAGTTACACGCTTCCTCTTAATTCTAAAATTCTGCCAGTCTATGGCTTCCCCTGATTTAAATCCTGACAGTGAGTTTCAGGGCGAGGAAGTATTCTACCTCCCCCAGCAGCGCCTCCTTGAGGTTTGATTTGGAGTGAGTCTTGTCACTCACTACCTGACACTTGGTGTAGTAGAAGGGCAGAGGATTTGGCTAAGCCCGGAAATGTCTGTAGAAGTAAAATGGTAAGTACTAGCTGGATGTTTACTGTGTCTTGTACTGGGCTTCCCAGATGTCTTGTCTTTTATCTTTTCTTTCCTTTCATTCTCATGGCAACTGTCTATGAGACTAAACACGACCATTTCATTGGTCACACAGTGTCAGCACTTGAACCCAGGTCTGGCTATCTCTAAAGTCCATGCTCATAACTGCTCCTAAGTTCCTCTGGAAGATTCTGATGCAACTCACCCCTATAACTTGGCAGAAATTCTGTTCTCTTATTAAATGTGCAAATGTTGAGCTGGATGAGTCCCTGAGCTCTTTTTTTTTCTTCAAATGTGAACTGGGTGTGACTTTTGGATGAAATGGGAGATTCAGGGAACAATACCAATTTTTAATGCAAGGGGTGTGTTGTCTATTGAAATGGCTAAGGTTTATTTTTTATGACTCAGCCTGCTAGGAGGAGGAAACCAAGCCCGAAGGTTTGAATGTTTTACAGAATTGCTATAATGGAGAAGTACAGTTAAGAAGTTTTATAAGTAAGTAAGCAAGAACAAAGTCCAAAGCAAGCTGCATACATCTTGAGTCAGAATCTATAGCTTATTCACAGTCATACTGAGACACTCAAAACTACTGGGAACATATGTTAGTGTTTTTCCATTTTAATTTAAAGTTTTCTGTGATCTCCCAGGGTTCTGACCAACTGACCTAAGTATGAAAGACATGACTCAGTAGCATTTCTTTCCATAGTCACACCATTAAAATGAAGTTTTCACCTACTTCACAAGATTGTGAGGTGGGAGGAAAAAATCTAAGCTGGTTGTATATTAAAGTGCTTGGCAAACACTATAAAACCTCCCCGCAAGTATAATTTTTCTCCTCTTACTCCATGCTCTAAAAGATTCAGTGAGGCACCTGGAGGAAAAAGAGACACAAAACTACAGAGTAGGCAACAAAACAAAACCAGAGGCAGCCTGTTTTCCTTTCATAAATGCTGCAAGCGCGGAGTCAAACCCACTATGGAAACCTGATGCTTTGGTTTCCCTTTCAGGGTGCTGGCGTGAATGAATAACAACTTCATTTTCAACTTGAGGTTAGATAACTTTTATTGCCAACACCTACTTCATTTTATCCCTATGTTTTAATAGAATAAGGAATAAGGAATCAGTTTGTTGATAGACCATGTTGAGTAGCTTAGCTTCAGAAAGATTCAGCACCAAATTAGAAATGGTGACACTTTAATAGCAAGTGTGATGTTCACTGGGAGCCAGCCTGTGGGAGTTTGGCAGTTGGAAAGCCCCATAGCTTCATTTTTTCCAGATTTTTGTACCCTTCCATCAGATAGTAACTCCTTAGCCTTGAGAAACTCTCTTCCAAGACAAGGGGAAAGTTTATTTGAGTTCTAAATTGTTTAATAGTAAGTGCATTATTTTTCTCTTTAATGAGACCAAGAAAATGGCCTCAGACCCTGGTTGGACCAGCCAGTTCTCCTTTTGATGGCCAGAAACCAAATATGGGCAGTGTAATGATGGTATGACTCTGGCCTGACTGATATTTTTGTGAAGAGAATGCCATTATTATGGTGACCGTATTTTCCAAATAAAAATTTGGGAACTTTTTATTCAGAGGAAAGAGGGGCATAATATTTGAAATTGAGACTGACCCAGTAAATCCAGAATGAATGGTCTTGGTAGCTATTGATCACAGCCTAAAAGAAAAAGACTGTGAATGAAACCGTGCAAATCTAATTGGTTGTTAGAAATGTCAGGAGCCTCAAAACGAATGACTTGCTAGTGGTGGCAAAAAAACCCACTGTCTACATGTAAAGACAACACATTAGATGCCTAGAGAATCCAGTGAGTGTTTTTCTCAGACTTTTTATTTTTCTCTATTTTTGCCAAGTAAATTTAGTAGCTACCCATGTTTTGGAAATGTGAAGGTAACAAAATAGATTTATTTTAAACTCCAGGACTTGCTCAGCTAAATAAAGGTTGTCCCTTTCCAAGGAATTACCTTGAAAGGTTGCCCCCGCTTTCCATTTATGCTGCCATTATGTACAATGTCTCAATCCTTGGATTGAGATTTTTAGAAATAATCCATTCAAGCATCCTGGCTAATGCTGGTTTGGGTCCATACTGACATGTGATTATCAAGGACAGGATTGGTTTTATTGGAGATCTTAAAAACTGACTGGAGGTGAAAGGAGGTGTCTGGAAATGTTTTAAGCAAAGGTAAAACTATACATTTTGTATACAACACAAAACTTGAACACAGACTTGGCCATTGCTTCACAGTCCTGGCCATGGCTCTCATTCAGTGTTGATGGACAGTTCAGAGGCACTCACAAACTCAGAATGCAACTTTGGTTTGGACTGAGCCTCATGGGCACAAAGCTCATGCCGAAAGGCAGATTGGAATTTAGCCCCATCTCCTCTACCTTCATTGGCTAGATGCCCTTCTACAGGGCACAACATGCCCAGCCACGCATGGTCATGCTGCCTAGTACTACATGGAACAGAAGCAGAAGAGCTTCGGAAGCCCAAGACTTCAATTTGTTTTTTCTTAGATTCATACATCATGTGCCCAGAACGGTAGAGACCATTGAGTTTCAATGGTCTAAAATATGAAGACACTAAGTTAGTTCAGGAGAATGCTTTTATACATGAATATAAAATAAATATTTGGTAACTTTCTGAGCTATAGATTCTTAAGCTGGCCCATCTTTTTTTTTAATTTTTTTTTCTTTAGAGACAAAGTCTTGCTCTGTCACCCAGGCTGAAGTATAGTGGTGCCATCATAGTTCACTGCAGTTTTGAACTCCTGGGCTGAAGCAGTTCTGCCTCAGTTCCTGAGAAGCTGGGATCATAGATGTGTACCACCATGCCCAGCTAATTAAAAAAAAAAAATCCTGTAGAGACTATGTCTTGCTTTGTTGCCCAGGTTGGTCTCAAGCTCCTGGCCTCAAGTAATCTTCTTGCCTCAGCCTCCCAAGAAGCTGTGAATACAGGCTCCTGCCACCACACCTGGCTAATTTTAAAAAAAATTTTCTTTCTGTAGAGATGGGGTCTCACATTGTTGCCCAGGTTTGTCTCAAGCTGCTGGCCTCAAGTGATCCTTCCGCCTTGACCTCTCAAAGTCTTGGGATTACAGGTACGAGCCACGGCATCTGGCCCATCTTCTATAATTACATTCAGCCCCTTATTTTATGGATAAAATGGCCAAGGCCCTAGACAGGTGAAGTTACTTGAACAGGTTCACATAGCTAATGATGAATGCCCAGAGCTAGAATCATGGTCTCTATAGACTCTCTCTCCTCATCTCTAAAATAGCATAAAAAATATATTTCTAATACAAATAGCTGTGTCACCTAGTAGGTGCTTTGTTGATATTGGCAGATTCTGAACCCTAATGCCTTTACAGTTCCTGGGATGCATAGATTCCTAAAACACAACACCAGCCCTGGAAGAGTTCATGGTGGGATGGTGGAGGCAGACATGTCTGTCTCTCATTTATATTTCACCCTCTTCCCAGGCTATAAATAACCTTGGCTGGTGCATAGTTTATCAGGTTTGTCCTGCCTTCTCTGATCCATTCTGGTTTTCTTGGCTTATCCTGTCTTCATTTCTTTAGACACTGGCACATCTTGTTGCAATAACATTGTCAATTCTTTAAGTGCTCAGAGATGCCCTTTTAATTTGAATGTAGTGAGGTTTTGTGAGTTCATTCCTCCCTGTAGTCTAGTTTCTTTCCATCCTTCACTTGGCAGATAGTTCTCTCTGGTTAATGATTGTGAGTGCTTCAAAGCATACAGAGCAGCCATGGGATCCCTCCCAGTCTCTCAGGAGGATCTTTCCCCTTGTTCTTTTTCTTTTATTTGTGAGAAGCAGAGCCAAATGCAAGACACTGAGCCAAGCAGGAGGGGCCAGACCTGGCCCAGGAAGAACCAGTATGGTCTGGGCTGCAAGGAATTGAGCCAAGAACCCCAGGCCCATAAAACGTCAGCACTGCAAGGGCTTTAGAGACCATTGGGTCCAACCCTTCATTTTCAGAGTAGGAAACTTAGGCTCAGAGAGACAATGGCCTTTCACAGGTCAGGTCTGGCATGAGTGTCAGAGCCAAGCCTGGAGCCCAAGTTGCTCTCAAGTCAAATTTCCTGCCCTGTGCCAAATGCCAGACACTACTTCTGACCCATTGGGTATGGCGCTGAACTGATCAAATTATAACAGCTAAGTAATTGAGGGCTTATGACTCCATAATAATTAAAGGTATGAGGTCAGGGGCATGCCTAATTTCAAATTCTGACCCTGTACTTACTATTTATAGCTCTGAAACTTCATGAAAGTTACTTACCGTCTCTGTGCCTCTATTTATTTCTAAATAATTTTACCTACCTCTTAGTGTTGTTGTAAAGATTAGTAGACTTTTATATGTTGCATGTTAGCATATATTAACAAAAATGTTACCAATTTTTAAGCATTTAGATCAGTAACTGGCACTATGTAGCTGTTATTCCCTTTGATTCTTTTTAAAAATTTTGTTTTTTTAATAAATAACCTTATTTTAGATAAATAACCTTTTAAAAAATAAAAAGCTAAATTTAGCAGTGGGTTTTGTATACCAATTTTAATGACACTGTTAATAAGTTCTGATAACCCACTACCATTGGGCCAGCCTTCTTTGATTCTTGCCTTGATTTTTAACTACAATGCTGTATTAAATTCAGGTAAATAAAGATTTTTCTCTAGGGACCCTGATAGAATAGCTATAAAAGATGGGATATAGTCTCTTAAGTGCTATATGAGTGGCAGGAGGATTTGTGTAGTCTTAGAAGGCTTCATGGAAGAAGTGGGAAATTAGTTCCTGCCAGGGGCCAGAAATGCTTCTCTCCTACCAGTAAAAAGGCCAAATGTTATGTCATAAGAAAACTGACCACCTTTCTCTTTCACAGGAGTCCGTGGGATTTATTCAAAAAATAATATTGATTTCTGAGGCCCTTTGCCATTTTGTTTTAGCCACTTATTCCTCCCCCTTTTATGACTTCACATAAAATTTGAAGAGATAGAATTGTTCTCAACAAAATAGGAATTTTCTTGTTTTCTTTGAGATGGAGTCTCGCTCTGTCGCCAGTCTGGAGTGCAGTGGTGATCTCTGCTAGCTGCAACTTCTGCCTCCCAGGTTCAAGCGACTCTCCTGCCTCAGCCTTCTGAATAGCTAGAACTACAGGCACAGGCCACTTGTATTTGTAGTAGAGACAAGGTTTCACCATGTTGGCCAGGATGGTCTTCCCTGACCTCGTGATCCACCTGCCTCGGCCTCCCAAAGTGCTGGATTACAGGCTTGAGCCACCGTGCCTGGCCTCCTATTTTGTTTTCAAAGCATCTATTGTGAAAATTGCTTTCTATACTTTGTAGAAATTGTTACCAGAATCTGTTGATTTGAGGCAAAGGGGACCAATGTGTTCATTTTTTTATATATATACTTGGTCATTTTCAGTAGTGAAGTAAGCACTGATGAACTTAACAGCCAGTAGTAAAACTAGCACCTTGACAAACCCTATGCCTAACCATGTGATTCCCCCTTCTTGGCCACCCCAAACCTCTGCATGTCCCTCTTTACATAGGTACCATCTTCCTTAATTCTGTTTCCATCACTCCCTTGCTTTCCTTTTTATACAGTGTTATTGCATCTACATGTATTCTTGAGAACTGTACATTTTTAATAAATGCCACTGAATTGTACACTTAAAAATGGTGATTACTATGTGAATTCTCATCAATAAAAAAACTACAGATTTTAAATTTTAGTTGTTTTGAACTTTATATAAAGGTACTCTGTGTATAATCTTTTGGGACTTATTTTACACTGTATTATATCCTAAGATTCATTTATAGTTTTGTAGGTTCCTGTAGTTCATTTGTTTTGATTGCTGTATTATATTCCTGTATGTTAATATATTATACTTTACTGGTGCATTCTCTAGTTGATGGACATTTAGATCATTTCTGTGTTTTTGATATTTTACATAACCCATCCATGAACAATTTTGTATATGTTCTTTGTTACATGTGTCCAAAATTTTCTCTTGGATATAACCCTAGAAAGCAGACTGTTGAAACAGGGTGTGTGAATGTTCAGATTTAGGAGATAGTAGTAAACAGTTTTCTAAAGTGGTTGCACCAGTTTACACACACCCCCACCTCTGTCACTATGATGTACAAAAGATTTTTTGAATCTGCATTCTCTCTAGTACTTCACATGTTTCAACTTGTTATTTTGCCAATCAAATGGTTTAAAAACTATTTCTGTTTAATTTTGCATTTTCCTGATCACTGATGATGTTTACCATATCTTTGTGTTTTAATTGGCCATGTAGTTTTTGTGTGTTAAAATGCCCATTTTCTGTTGGGTTGCTTGTGTTTCTTTATTAATTTGTAGGATTTATTGAACATATATATATTTTTAGTGATGCTTAATAAGTTCTGATAACCTACTACTATCAGGCCAGCCTTTTTAAATTCTTGTCTCAATTTTTAACCACAATGCTGTATTACCCCAGGTAAATAAAGATATATATGTACATATATATACATATATATATGTATTTATATATATGTATATATATTTATATGTATTTATATATATGTATATGTATGTATATGTATTTATATATATATATATATAGAGAGAGAGAGAGAGAGAGAGAGGGAGACAGTCTTACTCTGTCAGCCATGCTGGAGTGCAGTGGCAGGATCATGGCTCACTACAGTCGCAAACTTCTGTGTTCAAGCAATCCTTCCCACTTCAGCCTCCCGAGTAGCTGGGACTACAGGTATGCATGCCTGGCTAATTTTTTTATTTTTAATAGGGATGGGGTCTCACTATGTTGCTAGGCTGGTCTTGAAGTCCTGATCTCAAGCTATGCTCCCACCTCAGCCTCCCAGAATCCTGGGATTACAGGTATGAGCCAGTGTGCCTAGCTAGATATAGTCTTAATATTATCTTTTTTTTGTTTGTGTATATTGCTAATATTTTCTCCTAGATTTAAATTGTCTTTTCTTTTTTCTAAGATTTTTGATGAACAAAATTTTTAAATTTTATAGTAAATTTATTAAAGTTTTATGATCACTGCTTTTTGTTTAAATTTTTTTCTCTACCTAAAGTCTAAGATATTCACTTATATTTTTCTGCTAGAAGCTTTAGAGTTTTATTTTTGACCTCTAATTCCCTAACCCATTTAAATCTTTGATTTTATATATGGTGTGAGGCAGGAATCCATTGTTATCATTTGCTGCATCAATATCCATTTTCCAGCTCTAATCTGACATGTAACTTCTATCATATACCAAAATTCCATATATGTGTGGGCCTTCTCTGAGCCCTTTAATTTAGTTCATTGGTTCATTTATCCATCATTGTGCCAGTAACATTAGGAAGTTCTAACAACTTTTTAAATATGTGTCCTTCCTATTCTTGGCCCTTTACTTATTCTTTCTCTCTCTCTCTCTCTCTCTCTCTCTCTCTCTCTCTCTCTCTCTCAGTTATTGTTGAAGTATAGTATATCTACAGAAAAATACCCAAATCATACAAGGTGTACAGGTCAATGTATTTCACAAAGTGAACACAGATTTAACCAGTACCCAAACCAACAAATGGGACATTAGCACTCCAGAAGCCTTTGTTGTATCTCTTTTCAGTGTCTCTCTCTCTCTCTCTCTCCCTCCCTTCCGCAAAACAAACTAGTATTGTCTCCTAACACCATTCACTTGGCCTATTTTTGAACATTATATAAAAGAGTTTATAGTTGGTACTATTTTGTATGTCTCCTTTACCCAACATAATATCTCTAAGATTCATCCATGTTGCTGCATGTAGTTGTAGTTTGTACATTCTCATTGCTATTTTCCATTTCATTTTGTGAATATGCTACTCTTTATTCATTCCACTGTTAACAGTCATTTGGTTTGTTCACAGTTTGGGACTACTATGAATAGTACTTTTCTGTTTCCTACCAGCCTTTAAGTCCTCGCCTGAGCTGATTCCCTCATCTTGTCACGTCTCTACTTATTCCATGTATTTGTCTGTTTTCACAGTGCTATAAAGATACTACTGGAGACTGGGTAATTTATAAACAAATGAGGTTTAATTGACTCACAGTTCCACATGGTGGGGAGGCCTTAGGAAACCTATGATTATGGCGGAAGAAGAAGCAGGTACCTTCTTCACAAGATGGCTGGAGAGAGAGAAAGCACGTGAAGGAGGAACTGTCAAACACTTACAAAACCATCAGAGCTCATGAGAACTCATTTACTATCATGAGAACAGCATGGGGAAGACTTCCCCCATGATCCAATCTCCAGTCGCTTCCCACCAGGACCCTCCCTCGACACATGGGGTCTATGGGGATTACAGTTAGAGATGAGATTTGGGTGGGGACACAGAGCCAAACTATGTCACTCCACTAATTAAGATTCTGGCCATTTTATAAAGCCAAGTAAGTACATCCCATCCCTTTTGTGAAGAGCTCTTAGACTACCCTAATCTACCAAGTTCTTCTCTGTCAGGGCACCTAAGCTTGTAGCTTATGAGTTGAATTGTAAGTGTAATACTTGGAAGGTTTTTTGCAAAAAATAAAAATTAAAAACAGTCCAGGCGTGGTGGCTCATGCCTGTAATCCCAGCACTTTGGGAGGCCGATGCGGGCAGATCACGAGGTCAAGAGATCGAGATCATCCTGGCCAACATGGTGAAACCCCGTCTCTACTAAAAATACAAAAAAATTAGCTGGGTGTGGTGGCATGCACCTGTAGTCCCAGCTACTTGGGAGGCTGAGGCAGGAGAATTGCTTGAACCCGGAAGGCAGAGGTTGCAGTGAGCAGAGGTCGCGCCACTGCATTCCAGACTGGCGCCTGGTGGCGGAGTGAGACTCTGTATCAAAAAAAAAAAATTAAAAACAAAACAAAACAAAATTATCTAGTACATATGCATTAAGAGAAGTTTTTCCTAAACATGTAAACACTGGATTTACTTGTAGTCATATGCAAAGAAACGAGTGAGGAAATAGCTTCTAAGAGTTTGTTCAATTCAAAGAGATGATCAGCGTAACCAACTTCCATTTCATCTTTCTTCAGAAAAAAGTGTAGGACTGGTTCACAGTGTGAAGTGATGGAGAAAATGATCAAGGTTGTTAACTTATATGCTTCTGCTCTTAACTCTGGCCAGTTTATGGGATGAGATACTTGTAAGAGCTGAAGCAGAGTATTAATATTTAGTTTATGAAGCTGTCAGATCACTAAGCAATGGAAACTTGACAAGATCTCCTCAACTACTTTTTTAGATTAGGGATTCTGGGGGACCAAAAAGCCATGTGACTTAGTAGTGATTTGAAAAGCATCATTTTTTTACCAATGGAACAAGATATTGAAATACACTGAATTAGAAAATGTTATGATAAAAGCAAAAGTCAAGCCAAACAAATAATACTTTCAGAGTTACTTAGAAGAAATGGAAATTGCAGAAGAGATTAACAGTTTTTCATGTGTAAGAACCATGCTTGAAGATTTTGCCAGCTGCTCTGGTCTAGCTAGATGATTAAACGCCTGCTTCATCATTGCAACTCATTGTAAAAGAAACAGATCCATCTAAAAAAGAAGCCATGCTCATTCAAAGGATACGCCATTCCAATAATTTTGTAGATAAGTATATGCATCCTAAAACTAGCCGGAAATTTCTGATTTTGTGGTCAAACACTCGGCAATATTGGAGGCAATATTGGAGGGCATTGTAAAATTACTGCTAAGATTGAAACTTAAAGTGGCTGTTAGTAAAATAGGCTGGATTCAGAATTGAAATGTGTGGGAACTGAACACAGTCCACAGTTTCTGAGCCTGCTAAACATCAGTATCCTCATCAACGTGATTAAAATTGAACAGTGAAAGCACACCCCTACATACCTACAGATAGGCTTGTGATTATCTGGCTGACTATTTGGATGTCTTCATTTGTATTTGTTTAATCTTATCTAACGTGGCTTGAAGGTTAAAACTACAAAAGTAATACACTCTCCTTGTAAATATAAATTGGTGTATGACATTTTTTAAGTGACCTCTTCTTCTCTAATTTCTCCCACCAAATGAACAAACAGTTCATTGGTTCTGGTTTCACACTTTCCTGTGAGTTCTGTATCGGTTTTCAGCTTCTTCAGGCCATGAATTTCTTATTTAATTTTGTAATCCTTTTTATCCAGAATAGTGCTTTGCATAAAACAAGTTCTCAGTACATAACTTATTTGACTAATGATTGATTGAATAAGGATTGGAGGAGAGAATGCTGACATGGAAACCTAGAGGTTTGTAACCAAACTAAAAATCAGTGTTTTCAAAGTTCAATTCAGTTATATTTGACAAGAAGTGTTACTAATAACCTTTAAAGGAGCACTCTAATTGCTACTTTTCTCCTTCCTCCTTCCCCCTAAATACCATCTCACAAAGAGATAATAAATCTTTGCGAAAAGATGAAAGTGAGTCCATCTCCCTACTTCCCCTTCTTAGAGTGAAGGACATAAGGCAGGAGAGCCTGGGGAAGATAGGAGAGGTGCCCCCGCAGTAGATAAATCTGTTACTCTGTATTGCCTGACAGTAAAATTTGCTGTGGAGCATTTTTATTGGTAATTTCTTTTGCAGATGTTTCTGGAGAAAGTTGAAATTATGCTGGTAAAAACATATCTAGACTCCACATTGCAATTTAAACATATTGTACTTTATTTCCTCAAGCAAAAAAACAGGGAACTCTTTTTCCCTCTTTTTTCTATTTTCTTTCTTTTCTTTCTTTCTTTCTCTTTCTTTCCTTTTTTTCTTCTTTCTTTCCTTTCCTAAAAAAAAAAAAAAAAAAAAAAGGAACGAGGAAAGTCCAAAGTGTCTTTTCCTATTTGGACTGAAAAATTAATTATTGCTTTGGGAATAAAGGTAGTGAGTATCATATCTCATTTCTAGTTAACCAGTGGTTCCCTTTACATATAAAGAGCAATTACTTTTGAAGAATAAAAAATATATAGTCTTAAGGTACTTCATATTATTTCCCCATGGTTTCGTTTTTATTTCATTGTCCTCTGACTCCATGATCAAATGTTCATTTGGTCCTTGCAAATTGAAAAAATCTGGAGTGGAATAAGCCACTTGCCGTTTCTGATTAATTGCCTTGGATAGGCTTTTAAATCCTCCCACTGAACCTGAAGCGTACTGTCCCAAAGAGCACTTTTTGAAGAGAAAACTTTTGGAATGCTCTTCATTTCTTTGAGTTTTCATAAGAGTGGAATGTGTTATACAGGCAGCCTAGCTAGCAGTTAAGAGCTGGGCTCTGGAAGGAGTCCCGGCTCCACCGTTAACTAGCAGTGGAGCCTTCAGCAATTTACTTAATCTCTCTAAGCCTCAGTTTTTCTCACCTGTATAATGAGAATCATGAAAATAACACCTAATCTAGAGAGTCGTGAGGACTGCGTATCTGAAAAAGCAACATGGCACATAGAAATTGTTCAACAAATTTTAGCTGCTGCTATTGTCATTAGGATCTCTATGACTACAAATTGTAAGAATGAATTGTGAAGATCTGTAGTATAGGAATGTGCTCTTTATGTGTGAGCAAATATTTTGCACATTGCCACAGTCAGTCTTTATTTGTTAGCACATATGACATTTTTACTTTGCTGTGTGGTAAAGTAAAATTTTACTTTGCTAATGACCATTTATAATCAGTTGCCCCTCCTAAATTGTAAGCCTCCTGGCTGAAGGGACCAGCTCTCCTAGATTAGCCTTTACATGCACCAGTAGACTCTCAGAATGCCTTGCAGTTAGCAGGTCCTCAAGAAACGTTTATTGAATGCACTGCAAAGTTATAGGTAAAGGGCTGGGGTCCAGCTTGCTCTAGAGTGAGGGCTCTGTCTCAGAACTATCCTCACAGCAGTTGAATAAGGGCCGGGACTAGGGTTTGGGATTTCACATTTCAACCAGGAATTGGAGCTGCCAAGATGCTAGTCACAATAGTGAGAGCCAGCCTTCCAGTCTCTGAATGAAGTTGAAAAGTAGAACCGATTTGGAAAACAGAAGTTATTTCATTTTACAGGGTGGCCAGATTAGTTTTTATTATTTTTTTATATTGTATATTTTAAATTATTAAAACTAAATGGTTCAGAACTTGAAATTCAGATTTGTAAACTGCCGGAATCTAGGTTGAAGAAACAGGCAGTAAGAGTGTCAGCAGAAATTATCAAATCATCAAGGGAAAAATGCAAGTCTGAGAGTCTCCTGATATAATTAAGGAAGTGAGTCTTACAACGTGAGGGCTGGGAACAGGCAGGTCCTCGAGCTTCAGCTGC
>PVKP010021943.1:0-38411 GCA_004027715.1 Plecturocebus donacophilus
AATATGGTGGCTGGTTTCCCAGGGAATGCAAGGTGGTGCTGCAATGCCTTTTATGATCTAGCTTTGGACGTCACTCACCTCTTAGCCACAGAAACTGGCCCTGACTATGGAAGAAAGCTTCACAGGGCATGAATACCAAGAGGCAAGGGACATTGGAGGCCAAGGCCTTCTTGGGGGCTGGCCACCACAGGTCTTAGGCAGAAAGAGGCTGGGACTATCCATGGTGTAGCTCAACTGGAGTGGGTTGACAGGTGAGTGGCAGGAGCTGAATGGACAGGGCTGGGCACTGAGGCCTTGAGGGCAGCGGTGGGGGTGGGGGGCGTTTACTTGAAGAGCCATGGGAAGCCATTCAGGGGCATTCAATGAGGTAGGGAGGAACTAATATCAGATTTGGGCTCTGACAGGCTTCCTCCATGGTGAATGGGATGGTGAAAGGGCCAAGTAACTGCCCAGGAATGAGGCTGGGCAGGCATCCAGGAGAAAGGTGAGGGTGACCTGGGCTGGGGGCCTGGGAGGAGCAGATCAGCTGACTCAAGGGCTCTTTGAAGGAAAAACCCACAGGGCTTGGCAGCAAGCCTCTTGTGATCTCCAGCAGAGAGCTGGCTGCTCGCTCAAAGGTCCCACAAGGAGTAGGCGGCTCTACCCAGCACACGTTACAGGACTTGGGTTTCTGCAGAATTCGGTTCCTGGCTTGGGCAAGTCACTTAAGCCTGGAGGCAGTGCTTCTGAAGCCCTTCCGGGTGAGGGTGGTAAAGTGTCCCCATTGTAACTGAGTGCTGCTGTTCCTGCCCAGGGCCTCTGCTGGGATGACTCAGCTTCAGCCTTCTGAGTGACCACGGCTCAGGACACGTGGCCAGCTCTCCACCAGCCGTCGTGCTCTGGGCTGTCTGGACTGTTGGACTGATCTCTGGGCCTCTCTTGGCCTCCCTGGAACGTGGCCTGGGAAGCAGGGAGCTATGGCCTGGCATATCTTTCCTTTCCTTTTTTTTTTTTTTTTTTTAGAGACGGAGTCTTGCTCTGTCGCCCGGGCTGGAGTGCAATGGCACGATCTCGGCTCACTGCAATTCCGCCTCCTGGTTCAAGCAACTCGTATCAGGTCAGGAGTTTAAGACCACCTGGCCAACGTTGTGAAACCCTGTCTTTACTAAAAATACAAAAATTAGCCAGGTGCAGTGGTACATGCCTCTAATCCCAGCATCCCAGTTTCTCGGGAGGCCGAGGAAGAAGAATTGCTTGAATCCGGGAGGTGGAGTTTGCAGTGAGCCAAGATTGTACCACTGTATTCCGGTGTGGGCAATGGAGTAAGACTGTCTCAAAAATAAAGTTTTCTAGCCACAGAATTTGGAAAGAATTTTCCAGGGCAGCTGGGAGGTCAGGGAGGAGGCCTCTAGAATGAAGTCCAGGTGGGTGATGATGGCAGTTTGGGCTGGGGAAGCAGGTAAGTGGATAAGCAGAGAGACTTGGATTGTATTTTAGAGGAAAACATCAGAGCTTGCTGATGTTTTGCATCTGAGTCAAAGAGAGGCACGAAAGGAGATGCCTAGATTTTTCACCCAAACAACTTGGAAGCAGATTCCAACTTGCAGGGTGCCCTTAAGGCAAATCGTTTCCATATCTCTGAGCTTTTTTTCCCACTATCTGGGAGATGGGTCAAGCCATCTCTTCCTGACAAGGTTGACAACGCCTTTGCAAAGGAAATCTAGCTAACAGGAAGTCTCCAATAAATGCAGCTGGTCTCCTTGCGTTTAAATCCCTGAATAGGAGGTCTGTTCATCCGTCCCTTCTTCTGATCCCTTCCCCTGGCTCTAAGGTGGATCGGGGCCTTGATCATGGGTTCTGACAGGTTTATGGGTCACTCTGGTGAGACTGTCCTGTCATTCCCTTTCTGATACTACCCTAGTCCAGCTTCCTTCAAGCGCTAATACCTTTGGTTTCCCATGGCCTGGACAGCTGGTCATCCCTGGGGCCACTGTTTTGCTTTCCGGTTCTGGATGAAAGACAGCTGGATTCATGATCCTTACTGCTCAGTGAGACTATGGTCTTGGGTAAGTGGCCTCTGAGAGTCCTGTGTGATGAATATTTCAGGCCATGGGAAACAGGGTCCTTCTACCTCCCTTTATGGTTGTTAAGGATTAAATGAAATAATTCCCAGCCTGGGCAACATGGGAAAGCCCGTCTTTACAAAAATACACAAAAAATTAGCCAAGCCTGGTGGTGTGTGCCTGTGAGTCCCAGCTACTTGGGAGGCTGAGATGGGAGGATTGCTTGAGCCTGGGAGTCTGACGTTGCAGTGAATGGTGATCATCCCACTGTATTCCAGCCTCGGTAGAGAGAGACCCTGTCTCAAAAAAAATAAGACAGACACAGTAGCTCAGGCCTGTAATCACAGCACTTTGGGAGGGCGAGGCAGGAAGATGGCTTGAGCTCGGGAGTTTGAGACCAACCTGGCCAACATGGTGAAACACCCTCTACTAAAAATACAAAAAATTAGCTGGGTATGGTGACAGGTGCCTGTAATCCCAGCTACTTGGGAGGCTGAGGCAGGAGAATTGCTTGAACCCTGGAGGTGGAGGTTGCAGTGACTTGAGATCGCCCCACTGCACTCCAGCCTGGGAGACAGAGATGCTGTCTCACACACACACAAAAAACTTAGCCCTGTTTACTAATAGTATTTTATTTACCATCTTAACAATTTTTCAGTGTACAGTTCAGTATATGCACATTGTTGTGCAACAGGTCTCTGGAATCTTCATTTTGTAAAACGGAAACTCTATACTTTGAATAATAACTCCTTTCCTCCTTCCTACAGTCCTTGGTAACCACTATTCTACTTTCTGTTTCTAACGTTTGGATCACTTTAGTTACTTTATAAGTGGAATCATACGGTTTGTCTTTGTGTGATTAAGTTCTCTCACTGAGCGTTAATATCCTCAAGATCCATGTTGTAGCATAATATATTTTGTCTTTTTCTTTTTTTTTTTTTCTTTCTTGAGACAGAGTCTTGCTCTGTTGCCCAGGCTGGAGTGCAGTGGCACAATCTCAGCTCATTTCAACCTCCACCTCCCGGGTTCAAGCAATTCTCCTGCCTCAGCCTCCCAAGTAACTGGGATTACAGGCATGTGACGCCACACCCATCTGCTTTCTGTATTTTTAGTAGAGATCAGGTTTCTCCATGTTGGTTAGGCTGGTCTCTAACTCCTGACCTCAGGCGTTGTGCCTGCCTTGGCCTCCCAAAATGTTGGAATTAGAGGCATGAGCCACCTCGCCTGGCCATTTTCCCTGTTTGAAAGACTGAATTAGGCTGGGTGTGGTGGCTCATGCCTGTAAGTCCAGTGCTTTGGGAGTCTGAGGCTGGCAGATGGCTTGAGCTAGTTCGAGACCAGCCTGGGCAACGTGAAGAAATCCTGCCTCTACAAAAAAATATAAAAAAAATTAGCCCGCTGTGGTGGCACATACCTGTAGTCCCAGCTGCTTGAGAAGCTGAGGTGGGAGGATGCCTTGAGCCCACGAGTTTGAGACCAGCCTGGGCAACATAGCAAGACCTGTCTCTTTAGAAAAAAAAAAAAAAAAAAGACCCTGTTGCTTCTACCTTTTGGCTGTTGTCACTAATGCTGCAATGAAGATGGGTATGCAAATATCTCTTTAAGATCCTCTTTTCAATTCTTTTGAATTTATATCCAAAAATGGGATTGCCGGATCATATGATAATTCTATTTTTAGTTTTTTGAGGAACTTACACGCTGTTTCTCGTTGTGGCTCCACCATTTTACTGGATTCTCAACTGTGCGCAAGGGTTCCAATTTCTCCACATCCTCACCAACACTTATTGTTTGACAGTGGCCATTCTAAGGGGTGTTAGGGGATATTTCATCGCAGTTTTGATTTGCATTTCCCTGATAACTAGGGATGTTAAGCATCTTTTCATATGCTTATTTTGTATTTGCATATCTTCTTTGGGAAACTGTGTAGGAAAATCACTTGTGCATTTTTTAAATCAAGTTTTTGTTGTTGGATTGTAGCAATTTATTTTTTTTTGAGAAGGAGTCTTGCTCTGTCCCCAGGCAGGAGTGCAGAGTTGCGATCTTGGCTCCCTGCAACCTCTGCCTCCTGGATTCAAGCGATTCTCCTGCCTCAGCCTCCTGAGTAGCTGGGACTATAGGCATGTGCCACCACGCCCAGGTAATTTTTGTATTTTTAGTAGAGATGGGGTTTCACCATTTTGGTCAGGATGGTTTCGATCTCTTGACCTCCTGATCTGCCTCTCTCAGCCTCCCAAAGTGCTGGGATTACAGGCGTGAGCCACTGAGCCTGTCTGGCAGTAATTTATTTTTTATATAAGCTTTTTTGTTTTTTCTTCCTTTTTGGTAGAGACAAGGTTTTGCCATGTTGCTCAGGCTGATCTGAAACTCCTGGCCTCAAGCGACCTGCCTTCCTGGGCCTCCCAAAGGGCAGGAATCACAGGCATGAGCCACTGCACCTGGCTGTAATTTTTCACATATTCCGGATACTAACAATTTACTAGATAATATAGTTTGCAAATTTTTTCCCCCATTCTGTAGGTTGCTTTTTCACTGAATTGGTCGTTCTTTTTGCTGTATAGCTATCCTTAAGTTTTATGTAAACCCATTTGTCTATCTTTTCTCTTGTTGCCTATGTTTTGCTGTCATATCCAAGAAATCATTGCCAAATCCAATGTCATGAAGCTTTTCCCCATATTTTCTTCTAGGAGCCCTTTATTTTCAGGTCTTAAATTTAGGTCTTTAATGAGTTTTGAGTTAGTTTTGTATAAGGTGTAAGGTAAGGCTCCAACTTCATTCTTTTGTATGTGGCTATACAGTTTTCCCAGAACCATTTGTAGAAGACATAATCTTTCCCCCATGCTCTGGTGCTTTAAAAAAAATTCCGCTGGGCGAGGTGGCTCACACCTGTAATCCCAGCACTTTGGGAGGCCAAGGCAAGTGGATCACCAGGTCAGGAGTTTGAGACCAGCCTGGCCAATATGGTGAAACCCCATCTCTACCAAAAGTACAAAAATTAGCCAGGCTTAGTGGTGCGTGCCTACAATCCCAGCTACTCGGGAGGCTGAGGCAGTAGAACCACTTCGACCTGGGAGGCAGAGGTTGCAGTAAGTCAAGATTGTGCCATTGCACTCCAACCTGGGCAATGGAGTAAGACTCCATCTCTCAAAAAAATAAAATAATTCCAGCTGGTTGTGGTTGCTCACGCCTATTTAATCCCAGTACTTTGGGAGTCTGAGGCAAGTGGATGCTTGAGGCCAGGAGTGCCAGACTAGCCTGGCCAACATCCTGAAACCCTGTCTCTACCAATAAAAATGCAAAATTAGCCAGACTCGGTGGAGTGCGCCTGTAATCCCAGCCTTCTAGGGAGGCTGACGCACGAGAATTGCTTGAACCTGGGAGGTGGAGGTTGCAGTGAGCCAAGATCTAGCCACTGCACTCCAGCCTGGATGACAGAGTGAGACAGGGTCTTACCCTGTCACCCAGGTGGGAGTCCAGTAGCCCAATCACGTCTCATTGCAGCCTCCACTGCCAGGGCTCAAGGCATCCTCCCACCTCAGCCTCCAGAATAGCTAGGATTACAGGTATGTGTCACCACGCCCGGCTAATCTTCGTAGTTTTTGTAGAGATAGGGTATCCCTATGTTGCTCAGGCTGGTCTTGAACTTCTAACCTCAAGCGATCTTCCCACCTGGGCCTTTGAAAGTACTGGGATTACAGGCATGAACCACTGCGTCTGGCATGGTGCTTCTTAATATATTTTTACTTTTTATTTTTTTGAGACAAGATCTTGCCCTGTCTCCCAGGCTGGAATGCAGTGGTGCAATCATGGCTCACTGCAACCTCCGCCTCTCTGGTTCAAGCAATCTTCCTGCCTTAACTTCTGGAGTAGTTGGGACTACAGGCACATACCACCATGCCTAGCTAATTTTTTTTTTTTTTTTAGAATGGTTTCTGCATGTTACCCAGGCTCCTGGACTCAAGTGATCCTCCAGCCTTGGCCTCCCAAGGTGCTGGGATGGCAGGCATGAGCCATGTGGTGCTTTAAAAAAAAAAAGGAACAAAAAAACACACTGGCTATAGAAGTGGCACGGGCCTCTATACGCTGTGAGATTCTTGGTACTAGCTACAAATTCTGTGCATACTCAAGATTTTCTGGAGTAGGTGCAATTACCCGGTTTTTCAGGCAAGGATGCAAAGGCTGAGCCCCAGAGACCTACCCAAGGTCGTATAGCCGGCAAATAGATGGAGGTTGGATTAGAACTGAGGACTTTATTCAAGAGCCCTATTCTCACAACCCCATGGGGGCTTCTCGCTGCTTTATTCCCAGCACGCCCGAAAGAATGAATGAATGAATGCCTCGGGCACTGTGCCCACCTCCCAGCAAACTGTGGAGCTTGGACGAGCCCACTGTTTCACGCAGGGGTGCCTGTACACCTTGCGCATGCGTGGTCCGTCGGCATGGACCGCTCCGCTTCATCCGTCTGCTCAGGGTATCGCCTCTCTCTGTTTGGTACATCCCCTCTCCCCCCTGCGCCAGGGCCAGGGTGGTACACGCCGACTCCGCTCGTCGCCCCTCCCCATCGGTTTCCGCGCGAAAAGCCGGGGCGCCTGCGCTACCGCAGCTGCTTCTGCTCTAACCTCCGAGATGCCGGCGCGCACCACCCCAGCCCGGGTGCCCACGCTGGCCGCCCCAGCCATTTCGCTGCCCGACGATGTCCGCAGGCGGTAGGTACCATGGGGAGAGCGCGGACTCTGGGGACCAGGCAGGGCGTTGGGTGTGGGGTCGCTTCCCCTCGGGGTGGCCGCTGGCCGCTGCTGACAGACGGGCGCGCATGCGTGGGGTGGTGCGGCGCGCAGCGGCGGTTGGCGCGGGCAGGGTGGCACTTCCGGTCCCGCGTGCCCGGGCTGTTTGGCGCCAAAATGGGCCGTGGATTCCCCCGTAGCTCCCTGGTGGCTAGAAACTAGGTAGCGGGAGAGGTTTCTTTTGATCCCCAAACCGAGCAAGCTTTGGGTTTGCCTCCAGGGTCCCCTTCTCCACGCAGCGGCGGGCCGGGCTCCTGCCTCCAGCCTGGTTGCACAGGAAGTGGGCAGCCCGCGGCCAACGGACACCCCTCGGGCACGGGCACTTCGGCCTCCACTTCCGGTGTCCGGCCGGGTCCCTGGGGGTGCTTCTCTGGCGGGAGGGGGTGCCTCAGTGTCTTTCCCCAAAAGCTGTGCATCCCGGTAGCGGCCTCCAGAGACGGACGTCATCGCTTGGGCCCGGGCTGGGCTGGCTCCTGTTTGCGAGCCCAGCCTTCCGTCGGGCGCGGGGTGGGGGGGACTCATTCTGTCACTTGGGACTGTGTGGTCCTTGCTCCTTGGGAAAGTCATGTGTTGGCAGGAACTTTAAGCATGCAGTGCAGCGCAGGGAAGCGTGAAGGATGCATGGTCGGTCTTTTCTAATATATCTGTGCCTTTGAGTCGTGGACATCAGGGAAGCCTTACTAATGAGAACTGGCTAATGAGAACTCTGTGTGTGTGTGTGTGTGTGTGTGTGTGTGTGTGTGTGTGTGTGTGTGTCTAATGTTGAGGTAGCAATTACCTCTGTCCAACTTCCGTGCACAAGTATCAGTGGAAGCACTGGTCCCAGCCCCTTGTTCATGAAATTCATGCCTGAAAACTCGTTCAAGTGAGGTGTGCATTAGTCATCAGGACCCTCACCAGGCCTGGGCACTTCCAACTGGATTTGCAAAAGCACTCTTTGCCATTTTTGTTTCCTTGGGCTTAAGTGGCCTGGTTGGGCCAGGCCAGTACTGATTTGGGTCTTTAGGGTGGGATAGATATTTAGTTTGACCCCCCCCCTTTCTCTTTTTGAAGGCTGGGTGCTGTGGCTCACGCCTGTAATCCCAGCAATTTGGGAGGCAGTGGCGGACGAATCTCTTGAGCCAGGAGTTTGAGACCATCTTGGGCAACGTGGCAAAACCCCATCTCTGCTAAAAATATAAAAATTAGCCAGGAGTGGTGCCATGTGCCTGTAGTCCCAACTACTCGAGCGACTGAGGTGGGATTATCACTCGAGCCCCAGAGATTCAGGCTGTAGTGAGCCAAGATTGTCCAACCTGGGTCACAGAGTGAGACCCTGTCTCCAAAAAAACCACTTTTTAATTTTATTATTTTTAGAGATGGGTCTCACTCTGTTGTCCAGGCTGGAGTGCCCTGGCACAATTATAACTCGCTATAGCCTTGAACTCCTGAGCTCAAACGATCCTCAACCTCCTGAGTAGCTGGGACCACAGGCCACTCACCACCATGTCCAGCTGACTTTCTTAGTTTTTGTTTCATACGTGAGGTCTCACCATATTGGCTAGGCTGGTCTTAAACTCCTGCCCTCAAGCAGTCCTCCTGCCACTGTGTCCCAAAGGTTAGAATCACAGGGGTGAGCCACCCTACCTTAACTACTACTTTTTTTTTTTTTTCTTGAGATGGAGTCTCGTTCTGTCACCCAGGCTGGAATGCAGTGGTGTGATCTCAGCTCGCTGCAACTTCCACCTCCCAGGTTCAAGTGATTCTCCTGCCTCTGCCTCCTGAGAGGCTGGGATTACAGGTGTACACCACCATGCCTGGCTAATTTTTATATTTTCAGTAGAGACAGTGTTTCTCAGTGTTAGCCAGGCTGGCCTTAGACTTCTGGCCTCAAGCAATCCTCCTGCCTCGGCCTCTCAAAGTGTTGGGATTATGGATGTGAGCCTGGCCTGCCCAGCCTTTTTGAAAACACAGCCTCTACTTTGAGGACCTTAAACAAGCATATGCCACCTCTATATTTGTAGTCTAGGCATGATGACATGGGTTTTCAGCTGGTATTAGATTAAATGAGAATATACCTGGCTTATAAAGGCCCACATGCTAGTGGCCAACTTAGCTTGCTTTTTTCAGTTTTTGTTTTTTTAAGAGATAGGATCTCGCTGTGTCACCTAGGCTGGAATGCAGTGACACAGTCATGGCTCACAGAAGCCTCAAACCCCAGAGCTCAAGCCATCCTCCTGACTCAGCCTCCTGAGTAGCTGGTACATGCCACCATGCCCAACTAATTCTTAAAAAATTTTTTAGAGATGAGGGTCTTGCTTCGTTGCTCAGGCTGGTCTTGAACTCCTGACCTCATGATCCACCCATCTTGGCATCCCAAAGTGATGGGATTACAGGCATGAGCCACCGCATCCAGCATTAATTCATTCTTAAGCCTGCTCATAGACAGCTAGGCTTCCTCACAAGAGTGTTGAATTTTGTCAGTGCACCCTGCATATTGCCATTATAGCCCCAAAATTAGTGATTATTTCAGGGTCTGTTATCAGAGTGTGTCTGCTGTATTCACTGTACCTGCAGCTTGGAGCACAGTAGACTCTAATACTTGCTTGCCAGCTCTTCCCCTGCACAGCCTGGATTAACACACCAATGTTAATTAACACACCAGCCTCCTTCACAATTACTACAGCTTTCTTATCTGCTAGTTATTCTGTGATTAGATTAAGCTAGGTCTTGAACTCCTTAACTCCAGTTCCTTGACTACTACTGAGCGCATACTGAATAAGGCAAAATTGATGTAACTTTTTGTTTTGCTCCCCCGTGGTAGGATTCTAGGGGTGCAGACTGCTGGGGTTCAAATCCCACCCTACTTGCCAGCTGTATGGCTCAGTCATTGAACCTCTTGGTGCCTTGGTGTTTCATCTGTAAACACCTAATACCACAGGGGTATTAGGAAGACTGAGCTCATCTGTATAAATGTGTTAAGAGCAGCACCTGTCCACAGGACCAGTTATTACATGGTCCTGTGCGTACAGAGGGCATGCTGTGAGTTTGGTTCCAGACCACCACAGTAAAGTGAATCTAGCAAGAAAGTGAGTGACACACACGTTTTGGTTACTCAGTATGTGTAAGAGTTATTTATTAGACTAGGCTGTGCACAGAGTGCTCATGCCTGTAATCCCCAGAACTTTGGGAGGCTGAGGCGGGAGGATCACTTCAGCCCAGGAGTTCAAGACTAGCCTGGGAAACATGGTTAGAACACCCCCATCTTAAGAAATACACACACACACACACACACACAAAGCCAAAAGTGGTGGCATGCACCTGGGGTCCCAGCTACTCAGGAAGCAGAGGTGGGAGGATCGCTTGAACCCATGAGGTCAAGGCTGCAGTGAGCCGAGATTGTGCCACTGCACTCCAGTCTGGATGACAGAGTGAGACCATGTCTCAAAAAAAAAGTTATACTATAGTTTTAACTATGCGATAGTATTATATCTAAAACACTGTACCTACCTTAATGAGAAATACTTTTTTTGCTTAAAAAATAGTCATCTAGGCCAGGTGCAGTGGCTCATGTCTGTATAATTCCAGCATTTTGAGATGCTGAGGTGGGTGGATCACTTGAGGCCAGGAGTTTGAGACCAGCCTGGCCAACATGGTGAAACTTGGTCTCTACTAAAATACAAATACTAGCCAGTTGTGGTGGCATGTGCCTATAGTCCCAGCTGCTTGGCAGGCTGAGGCAGAAGAATCACTTGAACCTGGAGGTGGAGGTTACAGTGAGCCAAGATTGCACCACTGCTCTCCAGCCTGGGCATCAGAGTGAAACTCCATCTCAAAAATTACGAGCCTTCAGCGAATCATAATCTTTTTGCAGGTGGAGGGTCTTACCTCAAACTTACTGGCTTAAAGGACATAGATGTATTTTCTTACAGTTATGCAGGTCAGAAATCTGATGTGGGTCTCACCAGATGAAAATCAAGGTGTTGCAGGCTGCATTCCTTTCTGGGGGCTCCAGGGGAGAATCTGTTTCCTGTTTTGGGGTGTTGGCAGAAGTTGGTGGTTGTAAGACTCAGGTCCTGGTTTTCTCACTGGCTCTAAGCTGAGGGTCATTCCCCGTTTCTGGAGGTCATCTCATCCCTCAGTCCACGCCCCCTTCCTCTCCTTTTCAAGCCTGCAGCCGAGGGTTGTACCTCTCTCTGATCCATCCATCGTTATTGCTCGCTCTCTGTCAGTGCAGCTAGGAAGGTTCTGTGTTCTTAAGGACTCAAGTGATTAGACTGGACCCACCCAGATAATCCAGGATAATCTCCCCATCTCAAGGGCTGTATTCTTAGTTACATCTGCAAAGTCGCTTTTGTCACATAAAATAACATATTCACAGGTTCTGGAGATTACGGCATGGACAGTTTTTGGCGGGTCCACTTTTTTAAAAATAGTCTCACTGTCAACCAGGCTGGAGTGCAGTAGAGCAATCCCAGCTCACTGCAACTTCTGCCTCCTGGGTTTAAGCTAATCTTGTGCCTCAGCCTTTTGGGTAGCTGGGATTACAGGCGTGAGCCACCACGCCTGGCTAACTTTTGTATTTTTAGTAGTGCCAAGGTTTTGCCATGTTTCCCAGACTGATCTCGAACTCCTGAGCTCAAGTGATTTGCCTGCCTTGGCCTCTGGAAGTGCTGGGATTATAGGTGTGAGCCACCACACCTGGCAGGTCTACTCTTTTGCTTGCTGCAGATGGCATCTTGGGCAGCCCTGCTCCAGCTGCCATGCAGCCAGCCTGAAGAAGCTGGGTTAACAGAGACTTGTAACTTGTCTTGCATGGTCCACTGTATTTTATTTTTAGAGGCAAAGTCTTGCTTTGTCACCCAGGCTGGATGCAGTGACACAATTCTAGCTCTCTATGCTCTAGTGATCCTCCTGCCTCAGTCTCCTGAGAAGCTGGGACCCCAGGTATGTGCTACCACACCTGGCTAATTACTATTTTTTGTAGAGGCAGAGTCTCTGCAGTGTTGCCCAGGCTGGTCTTTAATTCCTGGACTCTAGTGATCCTCCCGCCTCAGCCTCCTGAGGAGTCAAGACTATAGGTGCATTCTACCACAGCCAACTAATTACTATTTTTTGTAGAGACAGGCTCTGTCTGTGTTGCCCAGGCTGGTCTTGAATTCCTGGGCTCTAGTGATCCTTCCGCCTCAGCCTCCCGAGCAGCTAGGACTACAGGTACATACTGTCATACCCAGCTAATTACTATTTTTTGTAGAGACAGAGTCTGGTCAGTTCAATTCCTGGATTCTAGTGATCTTCCCGCCTCAGCCTCCTAAGGAGTCAAGACTGTAGGTGCATTCTACCACAGCCAACTAATTACTATTTTTTGTAGAGACAGGGTCTCACTGTGTTGCCCAGGCTGGTTTCAAATTCCTGGGCTCTAGTGATCCTTCTGCCTTGGCTTCCCGAGCAGCTAAGACTACAGGTGCACGCTGTCATACCCAGCTAATTACAATTTTTTTTTTTTTGGTAGAGACAGGGTCTCACTATGTTGCCCAAGCTGGTCTCGAATTCCTGGGCTCTAGTGATGCTTCCACTTCGGCCTCCTGAGCAGCTAGGACTATAGGTGCATTCCACCACACCCAGCTAATTATTCTTTCTTTTAGAGACAGGGTCTCACTCTGTTGCCCAGGCTGGTCTCGAATTCCTGGGCTCAAGTGATCCTCCTGCCTTGGCTTCCCAAGTGTTGAGATTACAGGCATGAGCCACTGTGCCCAGCCATGGTCTCTTGTATTTCAGACGAGCATTTCTGACATAGAGGTATTGGAGTAATCTAACATTTTTGTAATTTCTTCCTGTCCAATCTGTATTAGATACCTCTGCTGGGTTAGTTTTCTTAAAACATGGTTCTGATAAAGGTCGGGCGAGGTGGCTCATGCCTGTAATCCTAGCACTTTGGGATGCTGAGGTGGGCGGATCACCTGAGGTTAGGAGTTTGAGACCAGCCTGCCCAACATGGCAAAGCCCCTGTCTCTATTAATAATACAAAAACCCCACAATTATGATGGCAGTTGCCTATAGTCCCAGCTACTCTGGAGGCTGAGGTAGGAGAATCGCTTGAACCCGGGAGGTAGAGGTGTGGTGAGCTGAGATCGCACCACTGCACTCCAGCCTGGGTGACGAGCGAAACTGAGTCTCAAAAAAAAAAAAGTGGTTCTGATATCATAGTTCTATTTCCCCTTGACTGCTTTGGTGGTTTGTTAACTCTGGAACAAGATTGATGAGAGTGATTGATGCTCCTGCCCTCCCTCAGAGTGTCGCTGGCCTCCTCTCTGGAAGTACCTTTCTCTCCCTGTGTGTGGCCAGTCTCGAGTTTGTTTCTTGGGTGTTTCCAGAGGCAGCTATCCCGAGGTGGAGCCCCTGCTTGAGCAGCTTCCTGTGCCCAGATCACACAGAGCTCTCAACTCCTTCCTCCTGAGGCTGTTAGAGCCTTTCCCTTGGGAAGTCTAAAGGCATGAGCTGTATTTGCCTTGTTCCTCCGTGGCTGTTTATGTATTTCTTATCTTCCCTCTGCGGAGGGCTAATCTCCGAGTGAAGCACTAGGAATGAATCATAGGGTCTCAGGCTGGGCCCTAAGCTGGCATTCTCAGTCCTCTGCTAGGTCCTTCATGGCCATCTGCAACCCTGCTGGTTTCAGCAGATGTGATCGGTGTCATCACAGTTTTCCTAGGGAAGGGATGTCTCTGAAGTGACCCTCCCACAGGCTCTTAGGTGCCTGTCTGGGGTCCTACCTGCCACTCTGGGGCCAGGCAGGTTAAATCAGGTCTTCACTGGATGAGACATCCTAGGGGTTCTGAAGGTTTCTCTATTCCTTTCTTTTCCAGGCTAAATATCCCAGTTCTTAGGAAGGGTTGAAAGAAAGCAGACCCATTCTGCAAAGGACACCTTGGTCTCGGTAGTCAATTGAGCCTTGTCCTTCTCGGGATCAAGGACTGGCTGGCTGGTCGAGATAGAAGCCAAGTCCTTCCAGTTTTCTCAGCGGAGTAACTGAGAAGTCAGGCGTAACGCTGCTACCACAGCGTGTGTGCCTCTGGCTGGAAGTACCTATTTCTGTAGCCCTCCTGACTTAAGGCTCTCCCTGGACCCCAGTTGCTACAAGGGTGGGAAGACTTGCCTGGAATAGGTTCCCTGTGCTCCTGGAAATCCTGATGGTTTTTTCTTTTGAGACAGGGTCATGCCCTATTGCCCAGGCTGGACAGGCTGGAGTGCAGTGGTACAATCATAACTCATTGCAGCCTCAGCCTCCCAAGTTGAGCCTCCCAGGCTCAAGCGATCCTCCCACCTCAGCCTCCCAAGTAGCTGGTTCCACAGGTGCACACTACCATACCCAGCTAATTTTTACTTTTTTTTTTTTTTTTTTTTGTAGAGATGGGATCTCTCAATAATAGCCCAGGCTGGTCTCAAACTCCTGACCTCAAGTGATCCTCCTGCCCCAGCCTCCCAAAGTGCTGGGATTACACAGTAGCTGGCATGAGCTACTGTGTCTTGCCTTGAATCCAAGTGATACAGTATATATAATGTATAATATGCAGTCTCTATTACCACTCTGTCTGCAGGGTGCTAAGTATCTCTTCTACAGAGCAAGTGGCCTTGCCTGACCACCCAGCAAGTCAGAAAGTTCCTGCCTAGTGGCACCTACATCTAATCATTTTGCTCATTTCCTGGAGCAGGGCCTGGCATTCAGCAGGTGCTCAGATGTGAGCAGCATTGGTGGGGAAGCAGGGCCTGCATGGCCCAGAGCAGCCGTTGTATGACATTGGTTCAGCGAAGCATTCCTCACACTGCTGCCTGCACTGGCCCTCTAGGAAGTCCAACCTGGAGGAGCCGCTTCTGCCCTTCAGGAAAACGATAACTGAGCACCTGTCTGTGCAGATGCTGGGTGGAAAGGTCCAGAGATGGCAGTGGCCTGGTCTCTGCCTGGGGCACCTTCCTTCCACCAACAGACACTTACCCAGCTGGTTAGACCTGTTCTTACCCTACAGTCTGCAGTTAGCACCCAGGCTGGGAACAATAACCTCTGTGTTCCCCTCTCTTTCCTTGGTGACTTCTCTTCTTGTTCTTTTATATTTTTTCGGAAGAGATAATCACCCTATGTTCCCCAGACTGGACTCGAACTCCTGGCCTCAAGCAGTCCTCCCACCTCAGCCTCCTGAGTAGCTGGGATGACAGGCGTGCACCACCGAACTCAGCTATTGTTCTTTTATTTCTTCCCTCTTTCCCCGCAAAAGAGTCAAGCCACTAATTGTCAGTAATCAGATCAGACCACCATTTTCCTGGCAAACTCCTGGCAGTTCTATACTTAGGAATGATTAGTTAGAGACATCCTGAAGAATGTGTTCTTCGGGGAGGCACCAGCCACCTCCTCTAACTTCACCTGTCTGCCCTGTGTGTGGGCACCCCTTGCTTCCCTGGATGCCTCGACTCCCCTATTTCATCCTTATTAAAATTCTGCTACCAACCACAGGCCTTTAGGATCATTAGCTGGCTTCTCCACAGTATCTTGTGGCCCTGGGCTACTGATTCTCACACTGGCCACTCTGTGGCACACCTTATTATGGGCTGTCATCAAATCCAGCTGGAGAAAGACCAGCTCTAGGTGATTTCCCTTCGGGAAGGGCACCAACTGTATGACTTGCCCCTCCCCTTTCCTGGTACCTTTTTGAGTCAGAGTCTCACTCTGTAGCCTAGGCTGGAGTGCAGTGATACAATCATGGCTAACTGGCCTCAACCTCCCAGGCTCAGGTGATCTTCCTTCCTCAGCCTCCCAAGTAACTAGGACCACAAGTGTAAGTCACCAAATCCAGATAATTTTTTTTTTTTTGAGACAGAATATTGCTCTTTTTGCCCAGGATGGAGTGCAATGGTGTGATCTTGGCTCACTGCAAGCTCCACCTCCTGGGTTCCAGCGATTCTCCTGCCTCAGCCTCCAGAGTAGCTGGGATTATAGGCCTGTGCCACCACGCCCGGCTAATTTTGTATTGTTAGTAGAGATGGGGTTTATCCATGTTGGTCAGGCTGGTCTCGAACTCCCAACCTCAGGTGATCTGCCCACAAGTGCTGGTATTACACATACATATACATAGACATGTATGTATGTGTATATATGTATATATTCTGTTACAGAGATGCTGTATAATCTCACCATCAGAAAAATCACTCCTCAAAGGGGAACCTTGTTCAGATTAGATGACTTCTTAGCATTAGGCATTTCAGTAGGACATGTATGTATGTGTATATATGTATATATTCTGTTACAGAGATGCTGTATAATCTCACCATCAGAAAAATCACTCCCAAAAGGGAAACCTTGTTCAGATTAGATGACTTCTTAGCATTAGGCATTTCAGTAGGATACTCTAGACACTGGTGGAGAGACAAAAGCTAGCTTATTTTTTTCTAACTCTCAGATTAAACTTCTTAGAACTGTGATATTCTTATAGGCAAATGAAGTTGCTTAACAAGTGTTTGTGTTTTCTCTCCTATGTTTTTCCCCCAGGCTCAAAGATTTGGAAAGAGACAGCTTAACAGAAAAGGTAATGTCCACCTTAAAGTTTTTCTTATTACCAAATGTGACTGACATGCTTTGTGCCCCATAAAAAGAGGTTTGTTTTCTTGAAGTGGATTTGGCACTTTTCCCCATGAAGTTTCAAAGATAGTTGAGATAGTCTTGTTAAATGTTGGCACTAATTTGCTGCTAATAGTTTTTTTTTTTTTTTAGCTAATCTCAGTTACTAAACAATCTGTTTTGGATTGTAACTTGTCCTGGTAACACTGTTGTATTGTGTTTTTGTTGTTGTTGTTGTTTTGAGATAGGGTCACATTCTGTCGCCTAGGCCGGAGTACAGTAGCACAGTCTCGGCTCAGTGCTACCTTTGTCTCTCAGGCTCAAGTGATCCTCCCATTCAGCCTCCCAAGTAGCTGTAACTACGGGTTCAAGCCATCACGCCCAGCTAATTTTTTATATTTTTTGTAAAGATGGGATTTTGTAATGTCACCCAGGCTGCCTTGAACTCGGGCTCAAAGCAATCCACTTGCCTTGGGCTCCCAAAGTGCTGGGATTACAGGCATGAGCCACTGTGCCTGGCCAACACTTTTCAAAAGCACAATATTCTTATAAACCATGATAAGTCTCCATCTCACCTCCAACTTTCCCGTTATTCACCACTTTGGAGACAGAAGTGAAGTGATCCTAATGGAAATACCCTGAACATGTTTGGTGACTGTTTAGTTTTTTGGCCAAGACAGCGTTGCCTGCCATTCAGTCATTGTGATGTGACCAGGCAGCTCAGTAATTTGTGTATTAGTCCATTAGTGAATAGCTTGGGAATGTGGGGACTGCTAAACCTATAATCTTCCCTTAGGAATGTGTGAAGGAGAAATTGAATCTCTTGCATGAATTTCTGCAAACAGAAATAAAGAATCAGTTATGTGACTTGGAAACCAAATTACGTAAAGAAGAATTATCTGAGGTGAGTCGGTTGCCAGCATCTCAGCCTCTAGAAAAACGTCTCCTCCCTGTAACTTTTATGTGACCAGGGAGGCAGCACGATCCCCAGTTGTCCTCCTTGCCTGATGATGATGATGGAAACGCATGTGTTTCCTTGTTCTCTGACTGCCACTTGTTTACATTCACTGCTACTTAAATTATCCTTTCCTGCTATAGGAGGGCTACCTGGCTAAAGTCAAATCCCTTTTAAATAAAGATTTGTCCTTGGAGAATGGTGCTCATGCTTGCAACCGGGAAGTGAATGGACGTCTAGAAAATGGGACCCAAGTAAGAGGTGAAGACCATAGAGTGAGAATGGCAGATGCCAACAGCCCCCCTAAACCCGTTTCCAAACCTCGCACGCCCAGGAGGAGCAAGTCTGATGGAGAGACTAAGCGTAAGAGCACGATTCATTTTCCTTTTAATTAGTTTTGAGATGGAGTCTCACTCTGTTGCCCAGGCTGGAGCGAAGTGGCATGATCTCAGCTCACTGCAACCTCTGCCTCCCAGGTTCAAGTGATCCTTAGCCTCCTAAGTAACTGAGATTAGAGGCAAGTGCTACCACACCTGCTAGTTTTTATATTTTTAGTAGAGATGGGGTTTTACCATGTTGGCCAGACTGGTCTTGAACTCCTGACCTAAGGTGATTCACCTGCCTCAGCCTCCCAAAGTGCTGGGATTACAGGTGTGAGCCACCATACCCAGCTCTTTATTTTTATTTATTTTTATTTTTTTTGAGGCGCAGTCTTGCTCTGTTGCCCAGGCTGGAGTGCAGTGGTGTGATCTCAGCTCACTGCAACCTCTGTCTCCTAGGTTCATGTGATTCTGCCTCAGCCTCCCGAGTAGTTGGGATTACAGATGTGCACCACTACACCTAGCTAATTTTTTTGTATTTAGTAGAGATGGGGTTTTGCCATGTTGCCCAGGCTGGTCTTGAATACCTGAGCTCAAATGATCTTCCCACCTTGGCCTCCCAAAGCATTGGGATTACAGACACGAGCCCCTGTGCCTGGCCCGCTTCATCTTTTGATACTGTAAGGAGAGGTTCTATTTCTTGGCCTTCTTTAGTGTTTGGCCCCTCAAATAACTGATGTGATATGGCTCAGCAAACTGGCAGCTGCTAACTACCAACATTAGCAAGCTGGTTATTGACTAGAATAAAAACGCAAAGATGCTTAGTCCTCAGAACCTGGCTTCCTGCAATAACTTGGTAATGTTTAACTGCATCATTGTTGTGGGATTTCTATTCATAGTGGCTCTTTTTGTTGTTGTTAATGCTTTTTTTTCTTTAAACAGCTGAACCTTCACCTAGCCCCAGGATTACAAGGCAAAGCACCAGGCAGACCACTATCACATCTCATTTCGCAAAGGGGTCAGTATCTGATAAATTGGCAGCTGGCTTTTTTAGGGGCCAGCTGTTTTGGGATGGAACTGGTAGGGTGTCAGGTGGCAATTCTGTCTTCTGCGTTGATAGGTTTTTGTTTTACACTTCTGTTCACTAGACATTCATCAATAGCATTTCTGAAAACCTTACCTGTTTTTACTCACATAGGAAAGTTCAAACGTACACAAAATCATGAGTTTTATATAATGAACCCTGAAATACCCATCTTCTAAAGCCAACAGTTATCCACTTACAGCCATTGTTTGATCTATGTCCCTGTGTTGTGTGTCCCCACCTGGATTGCTTTGTCCATAAGTATTTCAGTATATTTCTAGACAATGAGATATCTTTTGACAAGTTTTTCTTTATCGCTCATATTTTACAATAATTGCTAACATTTAAGTCTTTTTTTTTTTTTTTTAAGACAAGGTCTGGCTCGGTCATCCATGCCAGAGTGCATGGCTTAAGCGACCCTCTCACCTCAGCCTCACGTGTAGCTGGGACCACAGGCATGTGCCACCATGCCTGGCTAATTTTTTGTATATTTTTGGTAGAGACTGGGTTTCATCATGTTGCCCAGGCTGGTCTTGAACTCCTGAGCTCAAGCAGTTCTCCTGCCTTGGCCTGGCAAAGTGCTGGGATTACAGATGTGAGCCACTATGCCCTTCAGTCTTTTTTTTTTTTTGAGACTGCGTCTCACTCTGTCGCCCAGGCTGGAATGTAGTGGCACAATCTTGATTCACTGCAACGCAACCTCCGCCTCCTGGGTTGAAGTGATTCTCCATCCTCGGCTTCCTGAGTAGCTGGGATTACAGGCGCTTGCCAACATACCTGACTATTTTTGTATTTTTAGTAGAGATGGGGTTTCACCATGTTGAGCACGCTGGTCTTGAAATCCTGACCTCAGGTGATGTGCCCACCTTGGTCTCCCAAAGTGCTGGGAGGTGTGAGCCACCATGCCTGGCCAAAACAGTCTTTTTAACGAGACAAAGTATAATACTGTTCTGATGCCTTATAAAAATATGATAATTTCCTAATATCAAATATATAGTTGGTATTCACATTTCTTCCTTTGTGGTGAACAGGCTTTTGTGACAAACAAACAGCGTTTGGTTGACTTATTTCTTAAAGTTATAGATTCTTTCCCTCCTATTTTCCTGTAAATTCCTTAATTCCTTCTCTTCTCTTCTTGCTGTTTACTTGAAGAAATTCATTCATTTGTCCAGTAGTTTCTAGATTGGGCTGCTTACATTCTTGTGGTGTTCCACAGGTCCCTTTGTTTTATGTTCCCTATAAACTAATAGTTAGAACTACAGGCCTGATCACATTCCAGCTTTTTACTTTTTATGGCTCACTTTTTTTTTTTTTTTGGTGACAGAGTCTTGCACTGTTGCCCAGGCTGGAGTGCAATGGCATGATCTCTGCTCACTGTAACCTCCACCTCCTGGGTTCAAGCAATTCTCCTGCCTCAGCCTTCTGAGTAGATGGGCTTATAAGTACCTGCCACCCTGGCTTATGTTTGTAATTTCTGTAGAGTCAGGATTTTACCGTGTTGGCCAGCCTGGTCTGAAACTCCTGAACTGAGGTGATTTGCCTGCCTTGGCCTCCCAAACTGCTGGGAATACAGGCGTGAGCAACTGTGCCTGGTCTGAGGCTGACTTTATGGATGGTGCTGTGTCCGTCCACCAGAGAGGTATATAACGCCTCTTCTCTGACACCAGCAGCTGTTGGTCAGTGATGAGACCTGTGATTTCTTCGGACTTACAAGATGGCAAGATGGCGTTCTAAGCCCATCATTCAGAGAAATGTTAAACCTGACGCCTCGTGCCAGGCGTGGGGGCTCACACCTATAACCCAGCACTTTGGGAGGCAGAGGTAGGCAGATTACCTGAGTCAGAAGTTTGAGACCAGCCTGACCAACATGGAGAAACCCTGTCTCTACTAAAAATACAAAATTAGCTGAGCGTGGTGGCACATGTCTGTAATCCCAGCTACTCGGGAGGCTGAGGCAGGAGAATCACTTGAACCTGGGAGGCGGAGGTTGCGGTGAGCCAAGATCACATCTTTGCACTCCAGCCTGGGCAACAAAACTGCAACTGTGTTTTTAAAAAATAAAAAACAAACAAACTGAAGCCTCTTTCAACATCCTGATGAATGAGAGCCCTTGCTGGGAGAGAAGGCGTCCATGCCCTGAACTGTCCCTAAGTGAGTGTGTTGAGAAGGAGGCCTGTCAGTCACTCCAGGCCCTCTGGAGGTCTAGGGTCTTGCTTGTTATGCTAATGGTCGGCCTCACTGTGTGTGACAGCCCTGCCAAACGGAAACCTCAGGAAGAGTCTGAAAGAGCCAAATTGGACGAGTCCATCAAGGAAGAAGACAAAGACAAGGTAGGGCTGGCACTTTGATTTCCTGACTCCAGCTAAACTTGGTATATTTGATGATTGTGACCTCATATGTGGTCTGTTCAAGTAATAAAAAACCCTGTCTAGTTCGAGCTCTCCAGAGAGACGGGACCAATCGAATGTATATGTGTGTATACAGATAGATAGATATGTTTATACATGTGAATGTGTATGTATATATAATTTTATTATTTTCTTTTTGTGGGTACATAGTTGGAGTATATATTTATGAGGAGAGATTTATTTTGAGGAAGTGGCTCACAAGATTGTGAAAGCTGGTAAATTTAAAATTCGCAGTGCAAGGTAGAAGTTCAGGGGAGAATTGATGTCACAACTCAAGTCTGAAAGCAGTCTTATATACATATGTGTTACATATATGTATGTATATGTATTCTGACTTTTTTTTTTGAGACCAGGTTTTGCTCTTATCACCCAGGCAGGAGTCCAAGGGCATGATCATGACTCACTGCAACCTCCACTTTTCAGGCTCAAGCGATTCTCCTGCCTCAGTCTCCCAAGTAGCTGGGATTACAGACATGTGCCACCGTGCCTGGCCAACTTTTTTTTTTTTTTTTAAGCTTTTTTTTGAGATGGAGTCTCACTCTGTCGCTCAGGATGGAGTGCAATGGCATGATCTTGGCTCACTGCAATCTCTGCCTCCCAGGTTCAAGCGATTCTCCATTCTCAGCCCTTCTGAGTAGCTGGGACTGCAGGCATGTGCCGCCACACCCAGCGAATTTTTATATTTTTAGTAGAGATGGGGTTTCATTGTGTTGGCCAGGTTAATCTCAAATTCCTGACATCAAGTGATCCACCTGCCTCGGCCTCCCAAAGTGTGGGGATTACAGGTTTTTTTTGTTTTTGAGACAGGTCTCACTCTGTCACCCAGGTTGGGGTGCAGTGGCACAGTCATGGCTCACTACAGCCTCAACCTTCTGGGCTCAAGCAATCCTCCCAACTCAGCCTCCTGAGCAGCTGGGACTACAGGCTCATGACACTCAGTTAATTTTTCTATTTTTTGTAGATTTGGGGTTTCCCCATGTTGTCCAGACTGGTCTTTAAATAGATAAACAGATTTCTGACACAAGATGGAGAATCTTTGATTCTCTGATGTCGTATCACTAGGCAAACTCTAGTGATGGGCAGTGTGACTGCCTACTTCTCAGAACTGCCTTTGTTGTGGGGTTGGTGGCGCATTGATACCAGAGTAAGAGTTTCTCAGGTCTTCTCCCCAAGACCCAGGCCCCCTCCTTTTCCACTCTTGTTGTAACTATGTCAAATATATTAATATTACAATTCACACTCATGGTGTTGATCTGCCCTTCAAACCAGTATTCTTATCTTTTTTGTTCTTCTTCCCTTCCCTCCACACAGGATGAGAAGAGGCGTAGAGTTACATCCAAAGAACGGTAAGAATAGTTACTATACCTTTCTTTTTCTACGAGTTGTGTAATATTGATCACAAAATTACTGTTTCAGAAAGTTTAAGGCCAGGCACTGTGGCTCATGCCTGGAATCCCTGCACTCTGGGGGGACTGAGGCAGGCTAATCATTTGAGATTAGGAGTTTAAGACCAGCCTCACCAACATAGTCTTTAGTAGAAACCTTGTCTCTACTAAAAATACAAAACTCAGCAGGCATAGTGGTGGGTGCCTATAATCCCAGCTACTCGGGAGGCTGAAGGAGGAGGACTGCTTGAACCCAGGAGGTAGAGGCTGCAGTGAGCCGAGATCATGCCACTGCACTCCAGCCTGGGCGATAGAGCAAGACTCCGTCTCAAAAAAAAAAAAAAGTTTTAAAAGAGCTTTATCGTGAGTTTCCATGGCAACCATATTCTCATTAAGGATGTTGAATTTGGGGTCAGATCATTAGTGTTTAGATTGAAATTGAATTCTCCTCTCCTTGGAAGGAATGAATTGAGGACGGCTGACATTGGAACCATATGTAAAAATTGTATCAATTACTGAATGTTAAATGAATGTGCATCTGTTAGGGCTCCTGAGATAATGAAGGTTGCTTTTGGGGATAGGAAAGAGGAGCTTTATAAAAACAGCTTCTGTTGGGAAGCTCTTGGCATTCACACTTGGGGTCTGTTGTTTTGCTTGACAGAGTTGCTAGACCACTTCCTGCAGAAGAACCTGAAAGAGTAAAACCAGGAACATGCACTGAAAAGGAAGAAGAAAGAGATGAAAAAGTAAAGCTCTATCACCTCCAAGTTTGTTAATTCTCCTTTAATTCTATACAGTCCCAATTTCTTTTCAGGACTCAGGGACAGGGTGTGGGGAATGTAGAGGAACAAGATGGCTTTTGTCAGTGATCGAAATGGCCTTGACTTTGGCTAAAACACTTTTCAAACTTGTTTTTTGGTGGTTCTCTACATGGAAGGTGGGTTATGAGGTTGTGATAGTGAGGACCTTTGCTACTTATTTGTGGTATTTATTTTATTTTCTCTGTGTGTGTGTGTGTGTGTGTGTGTGTGTGTGTGTTTGAGATAGTGTCCTGCTCTGTCAGGCTGGAGTGCAGAGGTGCAATCTCAGCTCACTGCAACCTCCACCTCCCAGTTTCAAGTGATTATCGTGTCCCAGCCTCCCGAGTAGCTGGGACTACAGCTGCCCACTGCCACGCCCAATTTACTTTTGTATTTTTAGTATAAATGGGGTTTCACCGTGTTGCCAGGCTGGTCTCGAACTCCTGACCTCAAATGATCCACCTGCCTCAACCACTAAAGTGCTGGGGTTACAGGCATGAGCCACCATACCGACCAACCTTTGCTACTTTATCAACTAGTCACAGAGTTTCAGTCTGTCACTTTGCCCACTTGCTTCTCTGGCTGATGAGATCTTGGTGAAGTTCTAATTTTCAGACGTAGGAGGTGCTAAAATTCTTTAGCATCATCCAGACATAAAATTGCATTTTCCTCTGTGAAGTCAGACCAGCTCTTTCCCCAATCCCCCATCTTTTTTGTAAAATCTGGATGTCTAAGATTCTGTGCAATACAGATGTTGTATCCTGTTTTTTTTTTTTGTTTGTTTTGTTTTTTTTTTAAATGCCTAAGGGCTGGGCATGGTGGCTCATGCCTATAATCCTAGCACTTCGGGAGGCCGAGGTGGGTGGATCACTTGAGCTCAGAAGTTCAGTACTAGCCTGGACGATGTAGTGAGACCCTTTCTCTACAAAAAATACCAAAAATTAGCCTGGTGTGGTGGAGCGTGCAGCATGCGACATGCCTGTAGTTCCAGCATCTTGGGAGGCTGAGGCAGAAAGATCACTTGAGCTCAGGAGGTTGAGGATGCAGTGAGCCATTTTTGCCCTACTGCAGTCCAGCCTGGGTGACAAAGGAAGACTGTCTCAAAAAAAAAAAAAAGACTAGAAGTTACTTACCAACTTGGGTGGGTAGCAAGTGCCTTTCTCAGGGGGGTGGTAAAGGATAGCTGTCCATTGGGGAATCAACTAAGATAATGCAATTTTTTTTTTGTTTTTTTTTTGAGACAGTTTCACTCTTGTTGCTCATCCTGGAGTGCAGTGGTGCGATCTCAGCCAACTGCAGCCTCTGCCTCCCAAGTTCAAATGATTCTCCTGCCTCAGCCTCCCAAGTCGTTGGGATTACAGGAGCCTGCCATCATGCCTGGCTCATTTTTGTATTTTTAGTAGAGACAGGGTTTCGCCATGTTGGCTAGGATGATCTCAAACTCCTGATCTCAGGTTCAGGAGTTCACCCACCTCGGCCTCCCAGAGTCTAGGACTATAGGCATGAGTCACCACACCCAGCCGAGGTTGGTCTTTCATTGATCACCTTTGCCTGCCCTGATTCTAGTTCAATTAGACAGCAGTTGCAGTCGGTGCATACCTGGAATTCGTTTCAGAACAAGCAGTCCTAATGGGCTAGTTCAACCACCACCCTCCAAAGAAGGAACCTGGGGCAAGATTGAAATCGCTCGCCTGTAGGGACACTCAGGATCTCTTCTTGCAGTAGGAATGTTTGCAATGTGTATCTTAATGCCAGCAACCTTTGTGATCTCTTCACAAACTACCACATGGGGAGTTTCCAAGGGTTAGATTTGATTTGCCTGGTTCTTCTATGGCAAGATGTGTCTAGTTTTTTTGTTGCTGTTGTTCGTTTGTTTTTGAGACAGAGAGTCTTTCTCTGTTACCAGGTTAGAGTGCAGTGGTACCATCTTGGCTCACTGCAATTTCCGCCTCCCGGGTTCAAGCGACTCTCCTGCCTCAGCTGCCTGAGTAACTGGGATTACAGGCACCCACCACCACACCCAGCTAATTTTCGTATTTTGAGTAGAGACAGAGTTTCACCGTGTTGGCCAGGATGGTCTCGATCTCTTGACCTCGTGATCCGCCCACCTCAGCCTCCCAAAGTGCTGGGCCATGTCTGGTTCTTTAAATGCAGCCTCAGGCTGGGTGTGGTGGCTCACGCCTATAATGCCAGCACTTTGGGAGACTGAAGTGAATAGATCACTTGAATTCAAGACCAGTCTGGCCTACATGATGAAACCCCATGTCTACCAAAAATAAAAAATAAGCTAGGCATGGTGGTGTGCACTTGTAAACTCAGCTACTTGGGAGGCCGAGGCAGGAGAATTGCTTGAACCTGGGAGGTGGAGGTTACAGTGAGCCAAAATTGCACCACGGCCCTCTGCCTGGGTGACAGAGTGAGACTCAGTCTCATAAATAAATGAATGAATAAATTTAGTTTCAGTGGATGTGTTGTTGTGTCTCTGTTGGAGATACTTTCCAGATTGGGCCATCCTACTTTATTCCTTTATATGGAAGTGGAGATCTGTAATAAAGTTACTTTCTGTGAGGCCATCAGCACTTACTGATGACAGATGTAGAAGAATTTTGAAGTAAGAATGCTTAAGTAGCGGTGTTATGTCTCCTTTCTAAAAGTTTCATTTCCTATCTACTTATCCCACTGAAGAAGAAAAGCGCTGTCTTGAACACCTGAGCACAAGTGATCCTCCCACTTGAGCCTCCCGGAGTTCTGAGAGGACAGGTGTGAGCCCCTGTGCCTGGCCGGTGGACTGTCTTTACTCCCACCAGCTGGACTCTAGGCTAAGTTCACGCGTTTTATTTCTATAGGGCTCTTTAATAGATCCAAACCAAATAAAAAAAATTAACTTGTCTTTTTCCCCCCAACTTAGGAAGAAAGGAGACTCCGGAGTCAAACCAAAGAACTGTAAGTACAGCAAACCTGCCCTTGTGCTTTATGTTGTGAAACTGAATTGCTAGCATAAGTATTCTGGTAAAGTAAAGTGTTGGTGTGGAACAATGGGCACTAATTATACACCTCTTCTACTTGTGAAAGGCCAGGCTACCCTTCAGCGAAGGCTGAAGTTAGCTTTTTTAATTTTAATTTAAATTTTATTTTGAGAAAGAATCTCGCTGTGTCACCCAGGCTGGTGTGCAGTGGCGTGATCTTGGCTCACTGCAACCTCTACCTCCTGGGCTCAAGCGATTCTCCTGTCTCAGCCTCCTGAGTAACTGGGACTACAGGCACATACCACCATACCCAGATAATTTTTGTATTCAAAAATACAAATTAAAAATAAAACATAAATATTAAAAATATTTAATATTTAAAAATATTAAATTAATACGTAACACTTAAAAATAATAAAAACACAAAAAAATTAGCCGGGCATGGTGGCGCATGCCTGTGGTCCCAGCTACTTGGGAGACGAAGGCAGGAGAATCACTTGAACCTGGGAGGTGGAGATTGCAGTGAGCCGAGATCACACCCACGTACTCCAGCCTGGGCGACATAATGAGACTCTATCTCAAAAGAAAAAGAAAAAACAATTAACTGAAGCAAGTATTGAGACTGAGCCTGAATCCAGAGACAGTGTTTCGCCATATTGGTCAGGCTGATCTTGAACTCCTGACCTCAGGTGACCCTCCCCCTTCAGCCTCCCAAACTGCTGGGATTACAGAGTGACACTGGCTTCTATTTCTCCTCCTGACCCTGGGCTCTCCTTAGGGTTGGTCACACAGCTGTGTGTTTTGTGGTAGTGAAAGGCCATTGAGTGAGCAGCTGTGTCATTACCTATCGCTGTGAAAATGCTGTGTGACAAATGGCTCCAAGGCCAGAGGCCTAGAACAGCGTGCATTTGTCAAGCTCTCCTGTCTATGGCTTGGTGGCTGTTGGCTGATATTGAGCTGGCTTAGTTGGGGCGGCTGGGCTGACCTATTTCTGCCTTCACTACTTGGCCAGCCTGGATACACGCTTGTGGCTGTGCAAGGGCACAAGGGCAGAAGTGAAAGTAGCACTTTTTCAAACCTCTGTTGAAAAAAAAATTGGGCCAGGTGCAATAGCTCACACTTATAATCCCAGCACTTCGGGAGACTGAGGGAAGTGGATCACTTGAGGTCAGGAGTTCAAGATCAGCCTGGCCAACATGGTCTCTATTAAAAATACAAAAAATTAGCCAGGCATGGTGGTGCATGCCTGTGGTCCCAGCTACTTGGGAGGCTGAGGCAGGAGAATCACTTGAACCCGGGAAGTGGAGATTGCAGTGAACTGAGATCATACCACTACACTCCAGCCTGGGTGACAAAGCGAAACTCCATCTCGAAAAAAAAAAGAACAATTAGCTGAAGCAGATGTTGAGACTAAGCTTGAATCAGAGGTGGGCAGAATACCCCACCTGAGCAGCAGGGCCCTGGCAGAGGGAGAGGTGAAGACTTGGACCTGTGTGTAGTCAGCTGTCCATGGTCACTGACTGACAGATCGCACATCAGCCCAGCTCTGCTAAACCTGGGCAGGCCAGTCATGAATCTTCCTCTACTGCAGGCTGGATTCCCATCAGGCCACAGAAATCAGGGCATTCCCTTGTCTGTTTTTTGCATTAAACCGCTAGCATCTCTGACCAGCATTTAGGCAGGGTGTTGATGGTGTTCCTGAGGACTGTGAGTCCTGAAGTAGTAGTAAATGCCCTCTGGGCTTCCTGCAGTGAAGAGAGGCCACCCATCCTCTGAACCTGGAGGGGAGCCTCTGTCAGCCCTGGGAGCCTGTTGATTTTGGTGCAGGGTCCCCGAGCTGACCAGCCTGTGCATGTGTTGTTTTCTGTGACAGAACACCCAAACAGAAACTGAAGGAGGAGCCGGACAGAGAAGCCAGGGCAGGCATGCATGCTGATGTGGACGAAGATGGAGATGAGAAAGTAAGAGCGGGATCTTTGTTTCTGAGCTCCCCCTTATTCTTCTGCTCCTGTTTGGTTGGGTGGGAGGTGCAGGGGGGGCTCTGGGTTCAAGTCCAGACCCATCCACCCAGGCTCCATGGGGCCCTCCAGACTCTTTTTGTCTGTCTGAGGGCTGGGATTTGTGGCTAGATCCCTATGCCTGATGCCCAATGAACACTCAGTTGTCCTCTGTCCTTTGCACTAGAGGGGATCTATGTGCGCCGGGGCTGAGACGTGTGTGAAGCATACTTTCTTGAGGCCTCATTGCTGAGAAGCCTTGATACATGTCAGCTTTGGCGCACTTGTCAGCCACACCTCGACCTTTTACCAGCTTCCTACGTTGGTCTGAGTCTAGCTCTCCCCCCGCCAGCCTCCCTTGTCTAGCTCAGCCAGGTGCATACATTTAAACCCTAAAGTATCATGTGGAGCACAGCTGAGCCTCTGTCAAAGTACAGGACGACCAGGTGGGCTGCAGGCTCTCTTGCCATGGACTCTAGGGAAGGGAGCTAGGTCATTGGTGGGGGGCGGCACATCCCTATCTAAGAGAGGCTGAAGACCCCAAGAGGGTCTCTGTGGGTTTCTGCCTGTTGTGTTCTAGAGAGTGGAGCCCAAAGTTACGGGCTTGGTGGGTGGCAAGTACCCTCACTTCTGACCTGGCTGTCAATGGGCCTCTGTCCTCACCCTGTAGCAGGGGAACCTTTGGTATTGCCTCCAGCCTCCCACTGTGACTCCTTACTGTCCCTCACCTCTTCTGTTCAGATATTGGTCACCTTACTGTCAGTATTTGCCTGGGATCCCTTCAGACTGGAGAAAGCTTAGTGGCCTAATCACATTACTCCCTGCCCTCTGTCAGAAACTGGCAGGGGCCTGAGCTCACACCACCAGCACTTTTGCCTCAGGGTAGAAAGGGATGTGAGGGCCAGCATGGTGGCTCATGCCTGTAATCCCAGCACCTTGGGAGGCTGAGGCAGGCAGATCACTTAAGGTCAGGAGTTCGAGACCAGCCTCCATGGTGAAACCTGATTTCTATTAAAAATACAAAATTCACTAAGATAGTGAAACTTGATTTCTATTAAAAATACAAAATTAGCCAGGCATGGTGGTGTCTGCCTGTAATCCCAGCTACTTGGGAGACTGAGGCAGGAGAATAGCTTGAACCCAGGAGACAGAGGTTGCAGTAAGCCGAGATCATGCCATTGCACTCCAGCCTAGGCAACAAAAGCAAAACTCTGTCTCAAAAAAAAATTATTTTTTTGTAGAGATGGGGGTCTCACTGTGTTGCCCAGGCTGGCCTCGAACTCCTGACCTCAAGCAATCCTCCCACCTTAACCTCCCAAAGTGCTGGGATTACAGGTGCACGCCACTGCACACAGCCTGTAAATAAAGTTTTATTGGAACAGAGCCATGCTTTTACATTTTGCCTGTGGGTGCTATTGTGTTACTGTGGCAGAGACGATCATCCTGACACAGACCACGTGGTCAGCAAAGCTGAAAATACTTATCCTCTGGCTCTTTCAAAAACAGTTTGTCAAGCCTTAGTTTAGGAGGTTGTTTAGTGCCCGCTTGTTTATATCTGGTAGGAAACTAAGTGGGGGAAGTGAAGCTTCATGTGTACCCAGTAGATCTTCCTAGGCCTGCCTGTCCTCCAGCTCCACAGTGCTGGAATCCATAACCTGTAATTTTGCCGTTTGCATTTTGTCTCACTCTGGCTCAGAAACTAATTTTTTCCCTTCTTTATCTCTCTGCATCCCCTCTATTTTTCCCTCTTAGGATGAGAAGAAGCACAGAAGTCAACCCAAAGATCTGTAAGTGGTTAAAATGCTTGTGCCTTTGTGTTGTCTAAATCAGTATAAAGCCTGTGCTAGGCTGAGCGTGGTGGCTCATACCTGTAATCCCAGCACTTGGGGAGGCTGAGGCGTGAATCACCTGAGTTGGGAGTTCGAGACCAGCCTGGCCAACATGGTGAAACCCTGTCTCTACTAAAAATACAAAAATTAGCTGGATTTTTACAGGCAGGCACCTGTAATCCTAGCTACTCGGGAAGCCGAGGCAGGAGAATAGCCTGAAGCCGGGAGCCAGAGGTTACAGTGAGCCAAGATTGTGCACTGCACTCTGGCCTGGATGATAAGAGTGAAACTTCAAAAAAAAAAATGCCTGTTCTAGAAACCTGTGGTGATGTAGACATGTGCAGGGACCCTGGGGCCTCTGAAGGCCTCATCTCAGGATAACAAGCCAGCAGTGTGCCTGTAGGGCTCCCATGGGTATCTTGCTTTCCCATGGGGAGGCATTAGTTTGTCATTTTCTGTGTTAGTTGGCGATGTGGTGTTTCTAAGCTCCTACTTGCTGTGTATCTGTTCACCTGCAGAGCTGCCAAACGGAGGCCTGAAGAAAAAGAACCTGAAAAAGCAAATCCACAGATTTCTGATGAAAAAGATGAGGATGAAAAGGTAAAGGCTTTATTTTCCTTTTTTTTCATGATGGGGTTTCACCACATTGCCCAGGCTGGTCTCGAACTTCTGGCGTTAAGTGATCCTTCTGCCTTGGCCTCCCAAGGTGCTGGGATTACAGGCATGAGCCACTTGTGCCTGGCCTGTTTGTTTTTGACATTTATTTGAATCGGGACCCAAACAAGGTTTATGTAATGGATTTGGTTGAGAAGTATCCCAAATGTTTCATCTGTAGTTTTCCCACTCCTTCATATATTTGTAACTTGTGGAAGGTTATCTGTAGTTTCTGGGGTTCTGGACTTTGCCTGTCACATCTCCCTCTAGCCCCGTCTGCTGCAGGCTGCTTGAGCATATGCCGGTCTTTGTTGTTGTTCTCAATAGAAGTTTGGAAATAGTGCTGTGTGTGTTCTGCATCACACAGGAAGCACAGTTGTCTTTCTTCGTGAAACTGATGTTGAGCTAATGTACTGTCCGCCTGACCCATCCACAGAGTCCTCTCAGCTTCCCATCTAATGTGTTGTTTTGGTTTGTTTGGTTTTTTTTGAGACGGAGTCTTGCTCTGCCCTCAGGCTGGAGTGCAGTGGCAGGATCTTGGCTCACTGCAACCTCCGCCTCCTGGGTTCAAGCCATTCTGCCTCAGCCTCTTGAGTATCTGGGATTGCAGGTGCCCGCCATCATGCCTGGCTAATCTTCATATTTTTAGTAGAGACGCAATTTCGCCCTGTCGGCCAGGCTGGTCTGGAACTTCTGACCTCAAATGATCTGTGTGGTTTGGCCTCCCAAAGTGCTGGGATTACGGGCATGAGCCACCATGCCAGGCCTGGCTATAAGATTTTTTATTATACAAGTTTAGGTGGTGGAATGAGTAAGAGCACACCTGCTGGTCCTCTCACTGCCTCTCTCCCCATCTGTCTGTTTTATGATAATCACACACACAAAGTTCTTAACACCAAAGCACTATCTGGGCGTATAACGCTTTTGTGTCCTTTACTCCTGTTTTCCCTGCAGGAAGAGAAGAGACGCAAAACGACCCCCAAAGAACCGTAAGAATTTATTCCTGGCATTATCCAAAGCTGATGGTAATGTTAAAATGATGGTTCTAGAAGAAAAGGGAAGGGGTTTTAGTAATTGCCAGAGCAACCTTGGGGAGCAACCTTAGGCTCATTTTGAATTGGGTTGGTGAACACGGGACCAAGATGCGTCAGGCAGGACAGCCTTGTGAAGAGCCACTGTGACCTCGTCCCTGGGCCTCACAGCAGCCAGGGCCTCCCTGTGCCAGCTGCCTCAGGCAGAAACCTCACAGGGGCGATGTTGATATTTTCTGAAACAATTAAACGATCTTGTGCTTTTTCCCCCAGGACAGAGAAAAAAATGGCTCGCGCCAAAACAGTAGTGAGCTCCAAGGTACACGCCTGCCTGGGAATAAAGCTGGTGGCGGCGCTCACTAGGTGGCTGGGAGCAGCTTTCTGAGCGCCGTCATCTGTGTTCCTGCTCCCACAGACCCACCCTCCCAAGTGCATTCAGTGCGGGCAGTACCTGGACGACCCCGACCTCAAATATGGGCAGCACCCACCAGACGCGGTACGTGCAGCTCTCTTCCCAGCCTTCCACCACCCGTCCCTTGTCCCTCTGCTCACAGGCCCCATGTCCTTTAGGTGGATGAGCCGCAGATGTTGACAAATGAGAAGCTGTCCATCTTTGATGCCAACGAGTCCGGTTTTGAGAGTTACGAGGCACTTCCCCAACACAAACTGACCTGCTTCAGGTAACTGCACTTCCATGTGCATGTTTGCTTTGTGGGAGGAAGCACTTCCCCAGAGGCCCCTACGGGCTTACGATTCTGGTGACATCTTTTAGTGCCTGACCCACAACATGTCTTAAGCTAACACTTCTTGGATAAGAGCCAACGTGGAGGGCTGGGCGCAGTGGCTCACGCCTATACCAGCACTTCAGGATGCTGAGGCGGGCAGATCACTTGAGGTCAGGAGGTAGGGACCAACCTGGCCAACACAGTGAAACCCTGTCTCTACTAAAAATACAAAAGTAGCCGGGTGTGGTGGTGCACACCTGTAATCACAGTTACTCGGGAGGCTGAGGCAGGAGAATTTCTTGAACTTGGGAGGTGGAGGTTGCAGTGAGCGAAGATGGTGCCACTACACTCCTGCCTGGACGACAGAGTGAGACTTCGTCTCAGAGAGCCACTGGAAAGCTGGTGAAAGGACAGTAGACCTTTGCTGGTTCTTTTTTGCTTTGGTTTGGTTTTTGGATTTTTATACTATGCATATTACCTTTCCATTCTGCCCACACCCTGAAGGTCACACACTCAGATGAAGACCTGCTCTGTGCTAGGTAACAGTGAGCTAGGTGTTATGGATGTAGCTGCTCAGGTCCTGCCTTCATGGAGCCAGAAACAGGTGGTACCTGTCGGGTAGTCACAGCCACCACAGATTTTAAAAGCCTGGTGCCATGCAGAGAGAATGAGTGGGAGGAGGAAGTTCTGTTAAGACAGGAGAGGCAACGACTTCAGTAAAGGCCTTGGTGACCTGCAAGAGAAGCGGCCGAGGGGATGGCAGGGTGGGGCCGCCCAGGTAGAAGGGGGCATGAATACCAGGGCTCAGAGGGGCCTGTGCCAACTGTGGAAGGTGAATGTCAAGGCTGGTGTGGTAGCTGGTGGGTTGGGGCCCGCATAGGGCTTTAGTGTCCTCTGAGGGAAGGTGCCTGGAGCATCCGGCCCATACCTTCGCCAAGGCTCACATCAGCTCTTGAGTGGGCAGAGGCCCAATGCTCTCAGGCATCCCTGGCCCCATTATTTCCCCTTTCCCTGTGGGTGCAGTTACCCTCCAGGGCTTCACTTTGTTCTTTGTGGGAAATGCCTCAGCTCCAGGAATGGCCCTGCCTCCTTCTAGGCCTGGGTGTTGTTTTCCCTCACTGTGAACGGGATGGGGGTGCCTTGGGGGCCCCTGTTGGAGGCAGCCTCAAGCAGCAATGCCTGCACCCACTTGGAAGGCATCCACACGCTCTCTGTGCTTGGCTGATGGTGGTTCCCCTCCCTCTCCTTTGGGATCCTGATCCAGATAGAGATGCTGTTGCGTTTACCAGCAACCACTAGCCCCCCAGGCCTGGCCCAAAGCAGGGCCACACACACCTTTGCTTGCTAGTGCGAGTGAGGTGTGCTGTGGTGGGCAGAGCTGGCAAGCACGCTATCAGGCCTCCCTCTGACCTTCGTCAGGACAGAGGCTTGGGGGAGACTGGGGCTGGGGCTGTCAGAGGCCTGAGTTCTCAGCTTCCTCCCTGAGTTGAGATCTGTCATAGATTCGTTCCTGGAGGGTGGGATGGTGGCGTGGAGGACACTTCCCAGAAGTCATATTCCTTCTCTCTACTGGAGCTGGACTGCCTGGGTTATTTAGGGACTCTCCGTACTGCTGTACTTGACCTGAAAGTGGCAGATGGAAGCCAGTCATGGGTGGGGTCTGGCTTGGGAACTGGTGGGTCCTGCCCCTGCCTGGGATTTAGAGCTTCTCTCCCCTATGTGTCTCCCGTATGAAGAGAGCCTCCGGCTCACCTGTGCAGTGGGGAGCAGGACCCCCTCTTCTCTCGGCCCTCCCTTGACCCTCGCTGTCTTTATCCATCTGTCACTTCTTCTGGGCCTTTCATCCTAAGGGCGGGGCTGCCATCTCTTCTGTCTGCCATGCCTGGCACACAGTAGGGGAGCTCCACTGGAGGTGTTCGTTTTTTGAGCATTTCTGGTCTCCAAGGCACTAAGCTGAGTGAGTGTTGTGAGGGGTGCTGTCCAGACACCTGTACAGACCCCTACATGGGGGCTCTGAGGATAACCCAGCACCTTTGACTGGGAAGGGATGGCCCTTGTGTCTAGATGAGCAGGTTCGTGACACGTCATTTTCCTTAAGTTTGACAGCTGGCCTCTTTGTCTTCACTAAGGAACGTGCTCCCAAATGTCAAGGGTGCCTGCCTTGTGTTGGAGATTTATGCCCAAAAGGAGACAAAATTCCTTCCCTCCCACATCCCTTTTCCACACTGTTCTGTAACCTGCTTTCTTTTTTAAATCGAGGTCTAACTCGTATAATAGAAAATTAACCATATACGAGGTATCTTAAATATGAGAATTCATAGGTATAGAAAGCAGACTGGTGGTTGCTGGGGGCCAAGGGCCGGTTGGGAGGAGTCTGAAGAGTGCTGCTGCTTAATGGGAATGAGGCTTTATTAACGTCTGAGGGATGGAAATGTCCTGCAGCTGAATAGAGGTTGTGGCTGCGCAGCATGGCGGAAAGTTCTAGAAACCCCTATTTCCAACACCGTACGTCTGATCTCTTGGTGTTGCTCTTGCAAACACACATGCTCTTGATGGCTTGGGTGGGAGAATAAGGTAGAAACTCTGGGTGATAGAACACTGTCTTAATCTAGTGTTCCGCAACCAAAAAATGAGTGTCAGGGCTGGGCGTGGTGGCTCACGCCTGTAATCCCAGCACTTCGGGAGGCCAAGGCAGGTGGATCACTGGAGGTCAGGAGTTCGAAACCAGCCTGGCCAACATAGTGAAACCCCATCACTGCTAAAAATACAAAAATTAGCTGAGCATGGTGGCATGGGTCTGTAATCCCAGCTACTCAGAAGGCTGAGGCAGGAGAGTTACTTGCACCTAGAAGGTAGAGAGGTTGCAATGAGCCAAGATCGTGCCACTGCACTCCAGCCTGGGGGACAGAGCAAGACTCCATTTCAAAAACAAACAAAAAGTGTCGGACTTGCATTGTCTCATTGCCTGGTGCCTGATCTTAACTCTGCACCGTGACCCACCTTCAAGGCTTAGCTGGTAAGCGTGTGCTTTGTTTCCTGTCTAGCGTGTACTGTAAGCATGGTCACCTGTGTCCCATCGACACTGGCCTCATCGAGAAGAATATCGAACTCTTCTTTTCTGGTTCAGCAAAACCAATCTATGATGATGACCCATCTCTTGAAGGTAAGTGGAATGGTCCAGGATTATGTTTGGGTACACTTTAAAAACAGCCAGCCATGGCAGCTCACATCTGAAATTCTAGCACTTCAGGGGTCCGAGGCCAGAGGATCACTTGAGACCAGGAGTTTGAGACCAACCTGGGCAACAAAGCAAGAGCCCGCCTCTACAAAAATAAAAAAATAATAATAATAATAATACACATATATGTAAATAGAAACATACTCGCAAAGCAATATTCAGCTGGAGCTACTGCCTTTTAAAATTAGAGCATGAGACTTTGTGCCAGGAACAGCTGTAGGCCAAGTCACTGTGGTGACTGAGGAGCACTGACCTGGCTGATGGGATGTCTGCTGAGCTGGGTACTTGGAGGTCCTCTGTACCCGCCTGGGTTTGAGATGTGAGTCAGAGCCCTTAGTCCATTTCCTTTGGGGAAACTTTTTCTTTTTCTGCTCTAGGTGGTGTTAATGGCAAAAATCTTGGCCCCATAAATGAATGGTGGATCACTGGCTTTGATGGAGGTGAAAAGGCCCTCATCGGCTTCAGCACCTGTAAGTTTGTGGCCCATCATAGGCTGGCCTGGGGTCTAAAGGGGGCCTTTGTGTTCTCCTTCCTGGGGGTTGGCTGGGCTCTGGTGGGAATTCTCAGCAGGCTTGTAGAATGCCATGTGACTGTGTGGGAACCTTAGCGGGTTCAATTGGAGTAGCCTCTTGTATTAGTTATGACTGGCTCTGGAACAGACTCTCCAGTTGTAAGAGCAGGTCTTGGCTGGGTGCGGTGGCTTATACCTGTAATACCAGCATTTTGAGAGGCCAAGGTGGGCAGATCATTTGAGGCCAGGAGTTCAAGACCAGCCTGGCCAATGTGATGAAACCCCGTCTCTACCAAAAATACAAAAATTAGCTAGATGTGATGGTGCATACCTGTAATCCCAGCTGCTTGGGAGGTTAAGGCAGGAGAATCACATGAACCCGGGAGATGGAGGTTGCAGTGAGCCGAGATCATGCCACAGCACTCCAGCTTGGGCGACGGAGCGATACTTTGTTCCCACCCCCTGATTCCCCCAAAAAAGAGCAGGTCTTATTCTTGCAATCCAAACCCAGACTGAATTCCAAAAACCAGAGTTGAGCTTGTTGAAGGCCTACTCAGCTAGTCTTCATTCTCTGGCTGGCTAAGACAGGCTCCTGCAGAACGAGCCAGCTATGATGTGTTGTGCCTTTTTCTGACATTCGGGTACAGGATGACTTTTAGACTGTTGAGTGAGCTTGGTAGACTCCTCCTTGCCCTGTGGCCACTGTAGGTGCCATCAGATTCCAATTCCTTTTTCACAACTCCTCTGTTCACCCCAGCATTTGCTGAATACATTCTGATGGATCCCAGCCCTGAGTATGCGCCCATATTTGGGCTGATGCAGGAGAAGATCTACATCAGCAAGATCGTGGTGGAGTTCCTGCAGAGCAATTCCGACTCAACCTACGAGGACCTGATCAATAAGATTGAGGTAAGAGATCGAGGTTCCTCACCATCCAGGATTCCCACCGTAAACTTGCCTTCAGAACCAACAGACACCGCTCTTCAGCTTGACCTAGGCCGGTTTGGCTTAAGCATGAGAGAAACCTGTTCTCTCTTTCAAGACCACAGTTCCTCCTTCCGGCCTCAACCTGAATCGCTTCACGGAGGACTCCCTTCTGCGACACGCGCAGTTTGTGGTGGAGCAGGTAGAGAGTTATGACGAGGCTGGGGACAGCGACGAGCAGCCCATCTTCCTGACGCCCTGCATGCGGGACCTGATCAAGCTGGCTGGGGTCACACTGGGACAGAGGTAAGGACGTGGCGGGGACAAGAGTGAAGACCAGGGACCGGGAGGGTAGAGCGTGGCCCACATCCTCTGTCCCACTCCTCTGAGATGCTGGAACCTCTCTTGTAGGCGAGCCCAGGCGAGGCGGCAGACCATCAGGCATTCTACCAGGGAGAAGGACAGGGGACCCACGAAAGCCACCACCACCAAGCTGGTCTACCAGATCTTCGACACTTTCTTCTCAGAGCAAATTGAAAAGGATGACAGAGAAGACAAGGAGAATGCCTTTAAGCGCCGGCGGTGTGGCGTCTGCGAGGTAACCTTGCCCGTGGGGGCTCCCGCTCCCCTAAAGTGGCCCAGCCTCTGGCCTGATCTGTGAACAGTTCTACCTTTCTCCCTGTGGCTTGAGACTCTGACTGCTCAAATGTGACCCCTGAGACAGAAATTAGTTAGTGGTCTGGGAGGACCCTGCATGCTTCATGGAACATCGATAAGACAGATACACAGAGGCGTGCTTGGGTGCTTTGCTGATAATTCCACTGGCCCTCACTGAAAAGCCTGGCTTCTGGGTGGCTCTGCTGTGCCCGCATCTCACTGCTCAAAGGGTCCTGTGTGAGTGCTAAGGGGGAGTTCACCTCTAAGTGGGCAGTTTGTCCAACACAGATTTAAGGCCCTTAGGAGGCCTCCCTTTCTGTGAGTTTTAAAAATCGATATTTACTTCACTCAGGAGGAACCAGCCTCCTAGTCTTATGACCCAGAGACCAGGTATATTTTGATACCTATCACTTGACTTTCTTCTGGATGAACACTGGCTTCAGGCCTTTGCCTTTGATCCCTGTGGCATCCCTTAACAGGAGCCTGCATATCCTCACCATTCTTTTTTTTTTTTTTTTTTT
>PVKP010021944.1:0-38400 GCA_004027715.1 Plecturocebus donacophilus
TCTCCCAGTCTGTGGGCATCAAAAATTTGTCTGCAATTGCAGCATCCACTCACTCTCTGCGCTTTCACTGGGAGCTACAATCCTGAGCTGCTGCTACGCGGCCATCTTAGATCTCTCTCCGCCCTGTGATGAAGTTTTTTTGTTTCTTAGTTTTCCTTTGGTGGACGCCCCTTCCCCACAGAGCCGGACCTTCCTGGGTTCGCTGTGCTTGCTGTGAAACTCTCAGTCCTCAGCGCTTCCCATTGCTGTTTTCCTTGTGGGGATGGGACCAGCCGAGCCTGTCCGTCCCGTATACTCCGCACTGGTAAGCACCGCGCTGGGGCGCCAGCAAAACAGCCACGCCAGCCAAAAGAGTCGCGCTGGCAACCCGTGTGGCTCCTCTGCTGGGAATCTCCTGGTCTGTGGGCAACAAAAATTCATCGGAAAGTGCGGCGTCCACTCGTTCTCTGCGCTTTCACTGGGAGCTACATTCCTGAGCTGTTGCTAATCGGCCATCTTGGATCTCTCCCCCCAAATTCTTTAATTTATATCTAAATTGTGGCTCTTTAGTTGAAAATTAGACCCATCTTGGTGGCTGAGCTGTAGAGCACCTTCAGGATGGTTGACTTTAGATTGGGCTGGGGACAGAAATGTCAGCTTTCACCTTAAGCACCAAATAATTATCAGCTAGATTTTTCTCTTTGTTCAGACTATCGTTTTCTCCTTGGTGGCTGTTTGGAAATGGTGGTTTCAGGAACTTGCTGTAATTTTGGATCTTTTCAAGATTTGGAAGCTTATCAGTTCATCCCTGACGGCCGACATCTGAAAGATGGAGGGAATTGATGGGAACAAGGAAGGGAAACAGAACAAAAGCCTTAGACTTTTCTCTATCCTTTTACCTCATTAGGAAGCCAGATAAAGATTGTGATAGTTTATTACATTTAAGGATCAGAGAGTGGATGTGAAAAGTGACAGGGAGTGCGTGAGGTGTTGGAGTCAGCAGGGTGTCTGTAAAAATCTAAGTTACACATGGTTACCTTTTCTCTTCAGATTCTGTCTTTGTGTCCTGAGATCAAGTGGCACTTCATTGGCCACCTACAGAAACAAAATGTCAACAAATTGATGGGTAAGATAAAACTCTAAATATGGAAACAAAATTGCTCTGTTACTGTATTGCTTGTACTACCGTCTCTGGAAGAGAGAGCAACTTTTAGAATATCCCCAGTTCACCATTTGTTTTTGGAATTTCTTTAGGAAAGTCTGAGTTCTTAATATAAGGAGAAAACGTCATGCCAAGAACAGAATGTATTCACAATTGTCTGGCTTATATATACTTGGAAACCTGCCCTACCTTATGTTTATCATTATTTGGTTGTCTTTCAGAAAAATTATAAAGAATTGCAGCCCATAAATTTTTTTAACTAGCAAAAGAGACGTTTCTGTTCTTTTCCCTTTAAGTAGAAGGCTGCAATAAATAAAATATGATACAGTAAAGTAAGTATAGTAAAGTAAAATTAAGCATTGTAGTAACATAAGCCAGGCATGGTGGCTCACACCTGTAATCCCAGCACCTTGGGAGGCTGAGACAGATGGATCACCTGAGGTCAGGAGTTCGAGACCAGCCTGACCAACATGGTGAAACCCAACTCTGTTAAAAATGCAAAAATTAACCGGATGTAGTGGTGCATGCCTGTAGTCCCAGCTACTCAGGAGGCTGAGGCAAGAGAATTGCTTGAACTCTGGAGGTTGCAGTGAGCCAAGATCACACGACTGCACTCCAGACTAAGTGACAGAGCAAGACTCCATCTTAAAAAAAAAAAAAAAAAAGATTTATAGTAAAATAAAATTAGGAAAGACATAGAGGTTGGGCCCAGTGGCGCATGCCTGTAATCCCAGCACTTTGGGAGGCTGAGGTGGACGAATCACCTGAGGTCAGGAGTTTGAGACCAGCCTGGCCAACATGGCAAAACACATCTCTACTAAAAATACAAAAATTAGCCAGGCATGGTGGTGTGCACATGTAGTCCCAGCTACTTGGGGAGGATGAGGCAGGAGAATCACTTGAACCTGGAGGCAGAGGTTGCAGTAAGCTGAGATCATGCCACTGCACTCCAGCCTGGGTGACAAAGGAGACTCTGTCAAAAAATAACAATAATAATAATGAATTTAAAAAGAACAACTAGCAGATTTGATCACACAAAAATTAAAGCTTTCTGCATGTCAAAGCAAAAGGGAGGCACAGAGTGGGAGAAAAATAGTATTTTTGAAGAGGGAAGAAGGTAATGTTCAGAATACATAAAGAGCTACAGATCTTTTTGTTTAATCTATAGGAAAAAAAAATAGGCAAAAACTGAGGCAGTTCACAAGAAGTAAAAATACAAAAGGCCAGTAATCAAATGAAAAACATTCATCCTCAAACAGAGAAATACCAAATAACTTTCACAAATCAGGTTTGTAAAAACTCAAAAAGACTGCTGCCAAGATCCGGTGTTTTGAGGGAGTGAGTAAATACGTACTCTTTCATCTTACCAGGAGATTCTAAAACTGTAGAGTCCTAGAAAAGCCTAAAGATTCCACCAAAAAACTATTATAACTGAAAAACAAATTCAGTAACATTGCGGGATACAAAATCAATATACAAAAATCAGTAGCATTTCTATATGTCAGCAGTGAATGATCTGAAAAAGAAATCAAGAAAGTAATCCCATTTACAATAGCTACAAATGAAATACCTAAGAATAAACTTAGACAAAGAAGCGAAAGATTTCTACAATGAAAACTATAAAACATTGATGCAAGAAATTGAAGAGAACATGAAAAATAGAAGGATACTCCATGTTCATGTATTGGAAAAATCAATTCATGAATTGATTTTTTGATGTATTATAAAATTTGATGTATTGTAAAAATGTCCTTATCACCTAAAGCAATCTACAGATTCAGTGCAGTCCCTATCAGAATACCAATGATATTCTTCACAGAAATAGAAAAACATAATTCCAAAATTTATATGGAACCGCAAAAGACCCACAATAGCCAAAGCCATCCTGAACAAAAAGAACAAAACTGGAGGAATCATCACCTGATATAATCAAATTATATTGCAGAGCTATAGTAACCAAAATAGTATGATACTGACATAAAAACAGACACATAGACCAATGAAACAGAATAGAGAACCGAAAAATAAATTTGTACGTCTACAGAGAACTTATTTTCAACAAAGCCTGCCAAGAACATACACCGGGGAAAGGACAGTCTCTTCAATAAATGCCACTGGGAAAACTGGATATCCTCATGCAGAAGAATAAAACTATACTCCTGTCTCTCACCATATACAAAAATCAAATCAAAATGGATTAAAGACTTAAATCTAAATCTAAGACCTGAACTACTAAAAAATCGAAATCTAACACCTGATACTACTAAAAGAAAACATTGGGGAAACTCTCTAAGACATTAGTCTGGACAAAGGTTTTTTTTTTTTTCTGAGACAGGGCCTCACTCTGTCGCCCAAGCTGGAGTACAGTGGCATGATCTCGGCTCACTGCAACCTCCGCCTCCTGGGTTCAAGCAATTCTCCTGCCTCAGCCTCTCGAGTAGCTGGGATTACAGGCATGTGCCACCACACCCAGCTAAGTTTTGTGTTTTTAGTATAGAGATGGAGTTTTACCATGTTGGCCAAGCTGGTCTCAAACTCCTGATGTCAAGTGATCCGCCCGCCTCAGCCTCCCAAGGTAATGGGATTACAAGTGTGAGCCACTGCACCCAGCCTTGTTGGAGATATGTAAAGGCGATGGGAAGAGGGAGGGGGAAGGAGCCAGCAGGCCTAGAAGGGACAGGGAAGCCTAACAGAACTGTGTTGTTGTGGTGCCATTTTCCCCTGATAATGCAGTATACTCATTCAACCTCATGGCTCAGTTCATTTCCATAAAGGCTTCTTGAGGTCAGATACAGTAACTCACATCTGTAATCCCAACTCTCTGGGAGGTCAAGGTGGGAGGATCACCTGCAGTCAAATATATATATGTGCATTTTCTTCCTTTTTTTTTTAACTTTTTAATTTATTTTTTAAGACGGAGTCTCACTCTGTCGTCCAGGCTGGAGTACAGTGGCGTGGTCTCTGCTCACTGCAACCTCCACCTCCCGGGTTCAAGGATTCTCCTGCCTCAGCCTTCCTAGTATCTGGGACCACAGGCGCCTGCCCTCACACCCGGCTAATTTTTTGTATTTTTAGTAGAAACAGGGTTTCACCTTGTTAGCCAGGTTGATCTCGATCTCCTGACCTCGTGATCCGCCCGACTTGAACTCCCAAAGTTCTGGGATTACAGGTGTGAGCCACCACGCACCGCCGTTTTTGTTTTTGTTTTTGAGACAGTCTTGCTCTGTCACCCAGGCTGGAGTACAGTGGCATGATCTTGGCTCACTGCAACCTCTGCCTCCTTGGTTCAAGGAATTCTCCTGCCTCAGCCTCCCAAGTAGCTGGGACTAGAGGCATGTGCCACCACGCCCAGCTAATATTTTTATATAATAGAGATGGGGTTTCACCATGTTAGCCAAACTCCTGGCCTCAAGTGATTTGACCACCTCGGCCTCCCCAAGTGCTCGTATTACAGGCATGAGCCACCACGCTCAGCAACACCCGGCTAATTTTTATATTTTTTGGTAGAGACAGGGTTTTACTGTGTTGGACAGGCTGGTCTCGAACTCCTGGCCTCAAGTGATCTGCCTTCCTCGGCCTCCCAAAGTGTGGGGATTACAGGTGTTAGCCACTGCACCTGCCCTGGACAAAGATTTCTTGAGTAAATACTCCAAAAGCACAGGCAAACAAAGCAAAAATGGACAGATAGGATCACACTGAGTTAAAAAGCTCTTGCAGGCTGGGCACAGTGGCTGATGCCTGTAATCCCAGCACTTGGGGAGGCCGAGGTGGGGGATCCCTGAGGTCAGGAATTCAAGACCAACCTAGCCAACATGGCAAAACCCCATCTCTACTAAAAATAAAAATATTAACCAGGTGTAGTGGTAGGCGCCTGTAATTCCAGCTACTTGGGAGGCTAAGGCAGAAGAATCACTTGAGCACAGGAGGCAGAAGTTGCAGTGAGCCAAGACTGCACCATTGCACTCCAGCCTGGGTCACAGAGCAAGACTCCGTCTCAAAAAAAAAAAAAAAACCCAAAGCTCTTGCAGAGCAAAGGAAACAACAAAGTGAAGAAACAACTCAGAACGGGAGAAAATATTGGCAAAGTACCCATCTGAAATACTTGTACATAACACAAAGTTCTATATCCAAACTTTTTGTCATAAAAAATAAGAAACAATCTAATGTGTATCAACAAGAGGAATAGTTACGTAAACTGTGATAATCTGTCTTGTGGAATGCTGCAGTGGGTTTTTTTTGTGTTTTGTTTTGTTTTGTTTTGGAGACAGAGTTTCACTCTTGTTGCCCAGGCTGGAGTGCAATGGCGTGATCTCGGCTCACTGCAACCTCCGCCTCCCAGGTTCAAGCCATTCTCCTGCCTCAGCCTCCCAAGTAGCTGGGATTACAGGCATGTGCCACCATGCCCGGCTAATTTTTTTTTTATATATTTTTAGTAGAGACGGGGTTTCTACATGTTGCTCAGGCTGGTCTCGAACTCCCAACCTCAGGTGATCTGACCACCTCGGCCTCCCAAAGTGCTGGGATTACAGGCGTGAGCCATTGCGCCCTGCCTGCTGCAGTGTTTTAAAAGTACCAGTGGATTTGTGATGTTGATGTGGAAAAAAAAAACTCCAAACTCTGTAGTACTTACTAGAAGTAAGCAACCTGTAGAATATTTAGTGTGATCCAATTTGTATTATTTTTAAAAACAGAAGAAAAGAAATTACACATTTGTGTGTGTGTGCATGTGTATTTGGTTGGATAAAGATATGCTGAAACAGATCTAGAAGAATTAACATCCTTAATATAATAGTGATACCTTCTAGGATATCACTATTTAAATCCCAATTATCAATAGAAATCTGAAATTGACTATAGATCAAGTCTTTATCATTTCTTGATAATTAGCTATAATCTGCCCTAAAGACTGAAGTAAATGTTACTAGCATCTCCACCTAATAAATGGGGGGCAAGACAATGTTAATAGCTCTTATAACTGCATAACAAATAACTGCTTGCTGCAGATTTCTCCTCCAGTCGTTAATTAGGGTGAGGGGCTTTGACTTTCTACTGCATATGCTTTTATATTGCTTAATTTTCTTACATCAAGCATGTACATGTTTTGTCGTTTTTTCAAATTTATATTTTTTTCAGTAAAGTAACCTTAGCTGAAATGCAGTATTAAGAATGTAAAGGCCAGGTGCGGTGGCTCACACCTGTAATCCCAGCACTTTGGGAGGCTGAGGTGGGCAGATCACCTGAGGTCAGGAGTTCGAGACCAGCCTGGCTAACATGCTGAAACCTCATCTCTACCAAAAGTACAAAAATTAGCTGAACATGGTGGTGCATGCCTGCAATCCCAGCTATGCGGGAGGCTGAGGCAGGAGAATCGCTTGAACTCAGGAGACAGAGGTTGCAGTGAGCCAAGATTGCGCCATTGCACTCCAGCCTGGGTGACAAGAGTGAAACTCCATCTCAAAAAATAAAAAAAGAATGTGAAGTCACCTTTCTGCATCTTAGTATCCCCTTCTGTAAAACAGGGATAACACCAGTGCTTTGTGAACTGTGGTGAAGATTCAAAAGAAATAATACATATAAAGTGATTCACATACTACCTGGAGGATTTCTGTGTTCAGTAAAAGTAAGCTACTGGTGCAGGTTCTTTTATCACCATTGTTGTGAATTAGCTGAAGCAAAGCTGGTGCTTCATTTCACATGCATCTTTGAAAAAGATGTCTTTATGAGTCAGTGTCTCACTTAACTTTCAGTGTTGGGGTCATTGGTTTTTTTTGGTCTTTGGTTTTTTGTTGTTGTTGTTGTTGTATTTGAGACAGTCTTGCTTTGTCGCCCAGGCTGGACTGCAGTGGTGTGATCTTGGCTCACTGCAACCTCCACCTCCTGGGTTTAAGCAATTCTCCTTCCTCAACCTCCCAAGCAGCTGGGACTACAGGTGTGCCCCATCATGCCCGCTAATTTTTGTATTGTTAGTAGAGACAGTTTCATCAGATTCATCAGGCTTGTCTCGAACTCCTGACCTCAGATGATCCACCCACCTCAGCCTAAGTGCTGGAATTAAAGTGTGAGCCACCATGCCCAGCCAGTGTTAGGTTCATTGTGATATCCTTGTTGAATAAGAATATCCTCAGCCCAGAAAGTTGAAGAATGTGGTGATATGCCGGGGAAGCATCTTGGCTTCCACTGGTCATCCTTTCTTCATTGTCATCCTGACCTGTTTCTCTCAGTTTGAACTGAGACACAGATCAAGCCTGTTATAAGGAATCTGTTCATTACCAGCTTCTTGAAGCATATGGATATATATGCTGCCTGATCATGTATGTCAGTGTTTCCCTTATTTGCCTTTGCTGATTAGACAGGGAAGGTCTGACATTTGAATTTGTGTCTAAACTGTCACATTTGTCTTCTTAGAGGAACTGAGATTTAACTGTGTTTTTCTTTTCCTGGCATATTTTTTTCCTCTACCAAGTCAGAGATTTGTTCCATGTTATCTGCTACAATAGAGTGTCTAAGGAATACTACCTTGGCTCTGTCTCATTACAGCTGTCCCCAATCTCTTCATGCTGGAAACAGTGGATTCTGTGAAGTTGGCAGACAAAGTGAACAGTTCCTGGCAGAAAAAAGGTTCTCCTGAAAGGTTAAAGGTTATGGTCCAGATTAACACCAGCGGAGAGGAGAGTAAGTGACTAGACCTGAATCGTGGATTATTCTTTTGTTAGGACGGTTGAAGCTCAGGCAGAATGGATAGGCCCAAGTGTCTGATGGAGAAGGTTATGGAAACAGATCACAGGATCACAGGCCTCTAAGTGGGCTGTTTTATGTATGATCTAGGTAGCATAATGACATGCAAGCCAGTCTTTATATCATTATTTACTATGTCATGGTTCATTATATCTTAATTTTAGGGGAAGAAGGATAGGGAGTGAAGAAGGGGATTGTGACTTCGTTTATTTGTTGTTGACATTGTTGTTTTCTTTTTGAGGTAGAGTCTCGCTCTGTCACCTAGGCTGGAGTACAGTGGTGGGATCTCAGCTCACTTCAAATTCTGCCTCCCAGGTTCAAGTGATTTTCCTGCCTCAGCCTTCCAAGTAGTTAGGATTACAGGCACCCACTACCACACCTGGCTAATTTTTGTACTTTTAGTAGTGACAGAGTTTCACCCTATTGGCCAGGCTGGTCTTGAACTCCTGACCTCAGAGGTGTTCCACCTGCCTCGGCCTCCCAAAGTGCTGAGATTAAAGGCATGAGCCACTGTGCCCAGCCTGGGATTGTGAATTTCATCTGAAAAATCCCCAAAGGTCACCATCACTCCTGCAAGGAGTATTTTAAATTTGTGTGTAAATACTGTTAGGTCTTAAAAAAAATTACTAAATGTTGCATTGGGAGAGAATGGAATGTAATTACTGTGAGTGGGCTGGGTACGGTGACTCACACCTGTAATCCCAGCACTTTGGGAGGTCAAGGCAGGTAGAACACCTGAGGTCAGGAGTTCAAGACCAGCCTGGCCAACATGGTGAAACCTCATCTCTACTAAACATATAAAAATTAGCCAGGCATGGTGGTATGCACCCGTAGTCCCAGCTACTCGGAAGGCTGAGGCAGGAGGATCTCTGGAACCCAGGAGGTGAAGGTTGCAGTGATCTGAGATCACGCCACTACATTCCAGTCTGGGTGACAGAGCAAGACTCTGTCTCAAAAAAAAAAAAAAAAATTACTGTGAGTACCAGTGAATAAATATCTTTATGGGGCTTGGATTAACAGTAACATAGTGTGAATAGAAGCATGGGCTTGAAATCAGACAGACCTTGGGTTTGAGCCTCACTACTTTCCAGTATTGTAACCTTGAATAAGTTACCTAATCTCTCTGTACCTCAGTTTCCTTTTCTGGCAATGGTATCATGATAATGCTTGCTTCAGAGGGTATGGTTAGGATTGAACATGGTAATCCAGGCAACGCTGTTAGCACAGAACCCTACACATATCGTTAGCTATTTGTTAAGAATAAAAGTATGCAGATCAGGCATTCAGTTGCAACCACCAGAGCACCAGTATTCACCAAATCTTAGTACACAGGAGCACAATAGAGGATCTGTTTTCTAGATAACAGTCTAGAGTCAGACTGCCTGGGTTTAAATCCCAATTATCAATAGAAATCTGAAATCAACTGTAGATCAAGTTTTTATTTTCTCATTTCTTGATAATTAGCTATCATAAGCCCTGGTTAAAGACTGAAGTAAATGTTATTGTTGTACTAGCACCTCTCCCTGATAAATGGGGGCAAGACAATATCAATAGCTCTTATAACTGCATAACAAATAACTGCCTGCTGCAGATTTCTCCTCCAATCATTAATTAGAAAGTTCAATTAAATTTCGCAAATATATCCAAAAATGTTTAACATGCACTTTATTGTAAATTTTTTGCAACTCTATTAAATGAATAAACTATAAAAATTGTTGACTTAGAAAAGTAATTCTCAGGTTCATCTGGCATTTTGGCAATGCGAATCTTCCTGGTATCCCAAAACAGCAAGGTTTTTTCTTTTCCATGTCTCCTAGCTGTTCTCAGCTAAAATCCTGAGGTGGAGGAAAGAGAATCCAATTGATAGCTCTTTCCTTGAGAAATTCAGAATCTGGCCAGAAGCAGAGAAACATAGAAAACCCCAAGTATATAAAGTTACTCTTCAGGACTTGAGGCTCTTTCAAGAGTCTCTCTTGTTGGAGGTCACCTCCTCTGTCATAAGGAAGGGATGAAAATGGAACTTTCCTCTGACCATTTACCCTTGCAGTATACCCATCTTCTGTTTCTTTCCATGAAGGTAAACATGGCCTCCCACCTTCAGAAACCATAGCCATCGTGGAGCACATAAACACCAAGTGTCCTAGCCTGGAGTTTGTGGGGCTGATGACCATAGGAAGCGTTGGACATGATCTTAGTCAAGGACCAAATCCAGACTTCCAGGTATTTGGGGGTCGGGGAGATTGCTCATGTGCTGAAGAAGCAGGGTGCTGGAGTGCTGCTGCGGGGCCGGCTGCAGTGGGGGCTGCAGAGACATTCCAGACGCTGCCTGCCGGGTGTTCTCTCCCTCTTCTGAACTCTTCTCAGAAGGAAGAGGGAAGAACAGGTTCCCCAAGCCCCACAGACCTTTCTCAACTTAACTTGAAATTGGCTAAAACATAGTCTTTAGAGAATATGAGTTCTTTCTTCTTCTCCAGTGACTAATCGTTTTCTTGAAAGTGGGATAGTTTGCAAAAAACTCTTTCAGTAACTTCTGACAATTTTGACAGGCCTTGAAATCATGAGAAATACATAACCATTGTCAGAGAAGCTCAGGTTCAGCCACTTTGTGGCATCGTTAGAGAAGGCAGGAGTAAAACAGGTGTCATCTCTTTCTGTCAGCTGTTACTGTCCCTCCGGGAGGAGCTGTGTAAAAAGCTGAACATCCCTGCTGACCAGGTTGAGCTGAGCATGGGCATGTCCATGGATTTCCAGCATGCGGTGAGTGTCCGGCCAGTGCCCTGCCTGCCTTGAGGGGCAGGGGTTGGGGGTCTGAGAGGCTGACGCAAGAGCAGATCTTTGCTGGAGAAAGCTTGGAAATGCCTCGGGGTGACAGTAGGGTACCCAGTCTCAGGGTTCTCAGCTATTCCAGCGTCTCCCAGTCCCCACGCCCTTTCTTTTTTGAAATGTATAGAAATTATAGCCTGACATCTGAACTTTTAAAACGAAATATAATTCCATAAGTATAATCTAAAATAAGAAATTAATTATAAATACAATTCCATAGATTATAAACATAATTCCATAAGTATAATCCAAAGGAAAATAAGAATTTAAGCTATAATTTTTGGAAAGGCATTTTATTACATAAGTGCATGGGCATGGCTATATAACAGCAAATCATAATGAAGCAGCCTGAGGCTTCGTCTTTTATTTTTGGAGACAGAATCTCACTCTGTTACTCAGGCCAGAGTTCAGCGGCGCAATCTCAACTCACTGCAACCTCCACCTCCCAGGTTCTAGTGATTCTCCTACCTCAGCCTCCCAAGTAGCTGGGATTTCAGGTGCCCACCACCACACCTGGCTAATTTTTGTATTTTTAGTAGAGACGAGGTTTCACCATGTTGGCCAGGCTGGTCTCGATTTCTGACCTCAAATGATCTGCCCACCTTGACCTCCCAAAGTGCTGGGACTACAGGCGTGAGACACTGCTCCCGGCCAAGGCTTCATCTTATGTGTAGGTTTACCAAGAATCTTATATGTACATCAACAGCTATAAATATAAACTGATATAGGTGTGCTGGAGTGGCAATGCAAATACATGATTTTCTGGAATAGCAAATAACTTGATAAAGTTTCAAAAATCAAAATATAAACTTGCATTCCTGGAAAATTGTATTTATTAAAACAGAGCAAAAATACATTTATAAGTAAAATGGAATTTGGTCAGATAATCATAAGGATATTTTTTCATCTACCTGACCATGGCACATTGGAAAGGTGGGTGAGCTCTAAGACAACTCTTTGCTGTTTGGCTGTTTTCCACACTGGACATCTGACATCCTTGACCCCGACCTAGCTGAGTGCCAGCCACACTCCCCAACTGCTGGAAACCCAGAGAAACCCCTACTTGTTTCCTATATACACCCTCAGAGGTTGAACTGCCTCTCAGGAGAGCAACTGCCCCGGAGCCATCTTTGGCAGTTTTACTGTTCTTCATAGAAGGCTCCTGAGAGCCAGAATGGGAGCACGGCTTGGGCACTGGCTCCACTTCGTTATTTTAAACCTGGTCCTCGATACCGTCTCTTCTTTCCCAACAGATTGAAGTAGGATCTACAAATGTCCGAATAGGAAGCACCATTTTTGGAGAGCGGGATTACTCAAAGAAAACTACACCGGACAAGTGCGCAGCAGATATAAAGGCCCCGGCGGAGGTGGCCCAGGAACACTGAGCCAGGGAACACCGAGAACACTAACTATGCACTAACGTAGGTTTTCAGTTTGATATTCCCTATGTCCCAGCACAGTCCTGCTCTCCTGTGACCTGCGGAGAGCACTAATGATCACGTGTGTTCATGGAAACCATCTGTGCTTAGTCTCTGACATAGGAAGCTCGCTTCAAGCAGTGGCTTTGGATTGAGTTTGAGAAATTCAAACATTTCTGCAGAACAGATACCAAATGAATAGCCAGGAATCGTGTTCAATATTGAATTCTGCCCAGGAGCAGGAACTGGTCCATGAATGTCTTTTCCAGGTTGAAATTTGGTCACTGATGCCAATAATCGTAGAAGTCAGAGGGATTCCCCTCTTTCATCCCATTTTAATCGGAAATTCCTTATGGTTAACAACTCCCTGCAAACTCCTACTACATTGTCTAAATTTCTGTTCTGCAATAAGGTGACTTCTGCCCCCAGGTTATTCCCTAGCCAGTAGATACGGGAAGATATTCTCGACTCTGGAATAGCAGTTTAGGTAACTTCAGGAAATGGCTAGGGCTAATTCTCCAAACACAAATTGTTGCTGGCCAGGCATGGTGACTCATGCCTGTAATCTCAGCAATTTAAGAGGCAGAGGCAGAAGGACTCGCCTGAGCCTAGGAGTTCAAGACCAGCCTGGGCAACATCAGGAGACCCCGTCCCTACAAATAATTTAAAAATTAACGGGGCATGGTGGCTGAGGTGGAAGAATCACTTGAGCCCAGGAGTTTAAGGCTGCAGTGAGCTGTGATTGACCACTGTATTCTAGCCTGGGTGACAGAACCCACCTCAAAAACAAAAGAAAAGAAAAATCTCCCAATAATCCATCAAGGCTTTGATCTCTTGGGGAGTTCTTCATAGATTCTGCTGCATTTCTTAAAGCAACCTTTTAATATGCAGATAATACCTTCCACCTTTTTTAGAGACAACCTGTCTCTTTAAAAAAAAATGAATTTGGTAATGAGAGCTTATGTTACTGCCACTCTGTGGTATTCTTGAAATTAAGGGATAACATAAGCAGGACTTAGGCATTTCTGACATCATCCTGAAGAGACGAGAGTCCAAGTTTTTCCTCTGGGAACTACAGTGATGAGAATTTAATGTTATCTCTACTGTAATCCTCCTTAGGATGATTTTTTAAATCAGAGACCAGTGAATCTCATTACTCCTAAGAAATGAAAGATTCCTTCAAAGCCTGTTCAGGCACATGGTTTCAACAAAGCCTGCCTTTGACGTTCTTATCCTGAGGAGCACTTTCCAGGCAAGGTTACAGCTTCCCCACTGTACTTACAAGCCAGAATTGTGCAACTCCTCTGGATCATTAACAAAGTAGCAAGATGTTCAGAAAGTCCCAAAACACCATTCTCCAGTAGTCACGGCGGATGGCTTCAGGATGGCTTGTTTTCTATGTTCTCGATGGCTTTTTCTCTTATCATCAAGCCTGTCTTTGATTTTACAAGTAACTTTCACAACATGATGCTGCTGCTGAATACTTTTGTAAACTTAAACTTTATGATTCCTGCACTGTTTCAATGAGAGCTACAGTGTGATCTTTCAGAGTCCATTAAATAAAAATGTGAGTTTGAATTATACCATCTGTGCCAATTACAAAGCAATTAAAAGATTTATTTTTTATGATCTGGTGTAGTGAATGAATGTAACAGGAGGGGGCTTTGGAATCGACAGGAAGCAGCTGTGCCCATGCCTCGGCATCGTGTCAGCCTGGCTTTGGAGGAGGGCCTCCCTAGAGTCACAGACGCAGCCAAAGCTACCCCATGGACGAGGGGGCTTCTGAACTTCTAAGGGCAAGAAAAAGGACACTTCAGGAATTACAAATATAGAGGTTACCCCTTGCTGCAAGGAACTTTTGAATTGCCTCTAGATGGCGACATTAGCTAACCTGAGGGACAAACACTGACGCTCCACTGTCAGCAGTTTACCCTGCGAGGGTTACTCAGCCTCATGGAGGCCAGAGAGGACATGACTTTCCCAAGTGATATGGGTGACTTGCAGAGCCTCAAGAGTTCAATACCAGCCAGCCTGGGCAACGTGGTGAAATCCCGTCTCTACCAAAAATATCCCCCCAAAAAATTAGCCAGGCATGGTGGCAAATGCCTGTGGTCCCAGCTACTCCAGAGGCTGAGGTGAGAGAATTGCTTGAGCCTGGGAGGCAGAAGTCACAGTGCACTGAGATCATACCACTGCACTGCAGCCTGGGTGACAAGGTGAGACCCCGTCTCAAAACAAAACAAAAAACCTGGCAAATCAGGAGGAAAGTCAGGGAAGGCTCAATTAGATCTAGATAAGGGAAGGATACCAAAGTGTGTCCAAAGTGTCCCCAGCAGCACGGGATCTTTTGCCAAGAGAAAATTGAGCCAGGTTGTGAGTTTGTCTTTCATTACACATGATAGGCGGCAGGTTGGGTTTCTTCTAGATTTTCATGAAAGCCGGTTCCTGGAGTTTGGATGGCTTGCTCTCTTGAATTGGGCTCACCCGTGCAGCCTCGCAGTCTCTGAGGATGCTGGGTCCTTGCCTGCCCTGAGGCCAGCCTCAGAAGGCTTGAGATGCCCCAAAGCCTCCCAATAGTCCATCAAGACTGATCTCTTGGGGAGCTCCTCACAGATTCTATCACAGTTCTGTTGTTGTTGTTGTTGTTGTTGTTGCTGAGGCTGGAGTGCAGTGGCACCATCTCAGCTCACCACAACCTCCGCCTCCCAGGTTCAAGTGATTCTCCTGCCTTAGCCTCCCGAGTAGCTGGTATTACAGGCATGCGCCACCACGCCCAGCTAACTTTTTATTTTTAGTATAGACAGGGTTTCTCCATGTTGGTCAGGCTGGTCTCGAACTCCCTACCTCAGGTGATCCGCCTGCCTCGGCCTCTCAAAGTGCTGGGATTACAGGCGTGAGCCACCACACCTAGCCATCTATGACAGTTCTTAAAGCAACCTCTTAATACTCAAATTGTACCCCCCTTTTGTTCAGCATTGGTGGCATATGCAGCACTATTCTCTATATTCTCTCATTTCACCATCACAACAGCTAGTAGGCTAGTGTAGGCTGATAGGCAATGTTTCTTTGTGGACGGGGTACTGGGGCCCAGAGAAGGTACTGTGTTTTCCTTGTCTGAGGTCAGGGTGAGTTGATGGCAGGACAAGAAATAAACTCAGGACTTGACTTTCTGGCCCAGAACGTGGTCACTACTCCACACTGGTATCTTCTATCTCTACCTTTAATAATCGATAAGTGTGCCTGGTGCGGTGGCTCACGCCTGTAATCCCAGCACTTTGGGAGGTGGAGGCAGGCAGATCATGAGGTCAGGAGTTCAAGACCAGCCTGGCCAACATGGAAAAACTGCATCTCTACTAAAAATACAAAAATTAGCTGGGCGTGGTGGCACGCATCTGTAATCCCAGCTACTCTGGAGGCTGGAGAATTGCTTGAACCCAGGAGGCAGAGGTTGCAGTGAGCCGAGATAGAGCCACTGCACTCCAGCCTAGGTGACAGAGCAAGACTCCATCTCAAAAAAAAAAATTGATAAGTAGCATATTCTTAGATGTGCAGCTTTCATTTAAACGAGCCTTATGTGTGTTTCTATTCCAGTGGAATAGTTGAGAATTGATGCATCTTAATGTAGAACAAACTTTGAAACCACAGGCAGTGGGAGTGAGAAGGAAGGAGAGCGTGAAACCCAGCTATGAGTGGGACTGGCCTCCCCTCTTCATCCCATCTCCCTCCCAAGCACATTCCTCCTGAGTCACACTAATCTCACAGGCTGTGGGGCTCAGAGTGTGCAAGCCTTGCCCTCTCCCTGAAGCTGGACCAGCAGCGAATTCTGTTCCCCAAGGCTAGATACACAGGAATGAGGTCAGACGGGACATTCTTAAAATCCAGGACATCTTCGTCCTTCAGAAAAGAAGTGGCCCTGTGCATCCCACCCAAGCTTTGAAGGAGGAAGGACTCGCCTACCAGTTCCTGGCTGCAGTAGGAGTGGAATGTCTTCAGTGGTGCAAGGGGAAAAGATTTCTCTGGGAACTGTGACTGTCTTGACCATGAAATCAGTTGAATGGTATTACATCAGCCTCATGACTAAGTCCAAAAGAATCCAAACTGTCTACCAAAATGTTTTACTAGTCTGTCCTCCCCTCAAGGAATACATAGGTAAAGAAAAGGGCTTCCTTTTCCACTCAGTTTGCACACCAGTGTTTGTAAACTATGGCTCTGTGCGATTGAGCAGCACATTACAAGGTAAGGGTCCTTAAGCTTAAGTTCCTCTTCTGTGATCACTTTGAGGCCTCAATGGACTCGGAGCTGACACTTTTTTTCCTGTAAAGTCCAGCACAGATCAACTGAAATGGCACCCGATGAGGACAGCAGGGGGGGCTTTGGGCACTTTTCTTGTATTTAAAATAAATTTAGAAGCCCACACTCCCGAGCCTTGAGATCACAGGGAGCAGAGGCCACTCTGCGTGCCGGAGTGCCTTCTTGAATGCTCTCAACCGCACCAGCTGCCCAGAGACACCGCGTGCTAGCTCCGTGCTATTCCAGGCTAGCATCTCAGCACCCGCCCTCCCAGCAGCCGTGCCGCTCTCCAGCCTCAGAGCTAAGCCTGACCCAGCTGCCAATCTCCAAAATAAAATCAATGTGTGACCTTATTCACCAGATGTACCGAAGAAACGAGGGCCAACTTTGAAGCCAAAAAGGGAAGATGAGAAGTGGGAGAGAGAGAGAAAGAGGAGGGAAAAAGAAACTTGGCTAGACATGAAAGGTGTCTTGTCTGTCTGTTCCCTATTAGGCGCAATTCTCTTGCAATCTGCAGCCTCCACATAATTCTCTTGACTAGAAACTCTCTGGAGAGATAGTGTCAGAAGAAAAACAAACAGAAGAGCATCTTCTGACAGCAAAGTCACTTAAAAACCTATTTGGGAGGGAAGAAGAGAGATGTCAGCACCTCGGGGGAGGGTCCTTCTTCACAGCAGGCCACATGTGGAGTTACATTTGCCCTGGGATTGGACAAGGATAGGCAGGGGCCCAGGAGAGGGTAGACATGCGAGGGCAAGGCAGTACCAGGAAGCAAAGACCCAAGGCCTCTACCCTCCCAGCCCCTCTGATGCCCAAGATCTGCCTCTCTGTGGATGCCACACTAAATCCCACAGTGCTCGGCTTTGCACAGCCCTATGGTACGCTGAGAGGAATCCAGAACTGCCTTAGAAGAAAACAGGTTCCTTGGCCAGACGTGGTGGCCCACACCTGTAATTCCATCATTTTGGGAGGCTGAGAGGCAGGAGGATTGCTTGAGGCCAGGAGTTCAAGACCAGCCTGGGAAATGTAGCAAGACCCTGTCTCTACAAACAATATAAAAATTAGCTGGATATGATGGTGCACACCTGTAGTCCCAGTGACTCGGGAGGCTGGGGCGGAAGGATAGCTTGAGCACAGGAGATTGAGGCTGCAGTGACTGTGATTACACCAGCTATGATGCACTGCAGCCTGGGTGACAGAGGGAGACTGTCTCTTAAAAAAAAAAAAAAAAAAAGGGTTTCACTTTGTCAAAACTCCACCTTCCCACTGCTGCCGGCCACCAGCCAGAGGCTAAGAAGTCAGCTATTGCTGTAAGCCTGTGAAGCAGCAGCCAGCTCCCCAGGCAGCAAAGGCCTCTTCTCCCCAGCCCCTTTGACCTGCCTTTGAGCTAAGCAGTCTAGTCCTGGGGAAGCCAGGTCCCAGCCCCCACCCCTCAGGAGCCCAGTGGGGAAGGTTCTGGAGGAGTAGGGGAAGCAGGGCAGGAGAGGGCGGCCTTCTGTGCTCAAGTTTCTGGGGCAGGCATCCTGTTATGGGAGAAAACTTTTTTTTTAAAGGAAGAAAAACTAATCAGAAGAAAGAAGCAAGAGCTTTTCCCTGCCTTTCGGACTTGTTTATTACCAAGATATCTGATTTCAGCAAAGGAAACCGGCACTGGAGCAAGGTTTTTATTGGCCGTGAGCAACAGGAATTCAGGGTTTGCCTTTGATTTGGCTTCCCTAGAACACGAGGCACTGAGGGTGCTCGCTGCTTTGATGGAGCAGCCCAGGACTTGGGGCCCCTCAGATTGCATTTTCTGCAGCATTGACTCCAAGTCCCGTTGGAGGCAGAGGGTGGAGCGGGCAACCAGAGTGGAAGGCGGCCTCATAAACGTTTCGGAGAAATCAAAATAGAGGACAGTAGTTGCAAAGTTCTGAAACTAAGAGCCTGAGCGAGGGCCCCGGCCCACACCCCTTGCCTGGGAGTGAGGCCCTGGAGGAGGCCAGTTCTGGTTTGCATGAAAGCGCCCTGTTCCACACTTGCCTCCGACCCACGGAACTAGGCAAGCTGCAGTCACGGGGCTGAGGCCTGATGGTTTCAATGTGTGGGAGGATGAAGCCAGAGATTTGCAGGGGCCTCTGCCTGCAGCGCTTTTCAGCTGGGAGGGGCGGGGGCTCTGTGAGGGGGTGAGCAGCTGGGCCACAGGCTCACAGAACTGCAGCTGATCCTCCAGGGCCCCCATAGACACCACCATGCAGAGAGAGCCGGTGTGCCAGGCCTGGAACCCCCGCCCGCCCGTCTCCCTCGGCTGCGTGGCTGCCTCCCTCTGCTGGTTTCCCAGGAGCATCTCCTGCACGGAGAAAAGGGGAAAGCGTCCTCCTATTTGGGGGACGCTGGCTGAGCCCCTCTCTTTCATCCTCTCTTTTTTCCTATTTTTATCCTGTGTCTATCTACTTTCTCTCTCATCGTCCTTCTCATCTATCTCCCACAAACCACTGGTGACAAGACCCCCAAAGCAAAGAGCTCTAGGTGGCCCTGCGTCGCTTTACTACTCTGGCCAGCCAGGAATGTGAGGCAGGACCTGCCAGCACTGCAAGGTGGCCAGGACAAGCAGCTGGGACTTTGGGGCCTGTGTCATTGTAGAGGGCAGCCCCTTGGCAGAACCCTCTGGTGGGGGACGGTGCTGCCAGCATACAGCTCCCATCCTGCTCCAGGTTGGCGAGTGGGAGGACAGGCCCAAAGGAGACACCTCTTCCCCTCCCAGGGTGTGGGGCTTCACAGGCAGCTCTTTGTGCCCCCTCCACCGGTCATGGGCCTGTTTGCAAAGACTGCGCACGGGCCCCAGCGCGTAGTGTGCTGTCCCCAGCAGAGCTCGGCTCAGCTGTGAGGCCCTGGCTCATGCTGGCAGCCCTAGTGCTGGTTGGGCCTCTGAGCGGAGGCCCAGGGACTGGGGCAGGAGTGGGGACGGGGAACAGAGCTTTCACTGTGTCCGTGTCAAGGAACCAGTCATCAAAAGGACTTTATGCAGTCACTTGGAGAACATGTTTACAGGGATAAGGGCTGCAGGAGTAAGGAGGTAGCCTGTGAGGGGTATGGGGAGCTGCTATACACACATACGCAGATATACACACACAGATATACACACACAGATACACATCCAGATACACACATATACATTCACATAGACACACAGATAAACACACACAGATACACAGATCCAGAGACACACACAGAGATACAGATACACAGATCCAGGTACACAGATCCAGATACACACACAGATACAGATACACAGGTACAGATACACACACACAGATACACAGATGCAGATACACACAGATACAGATACAAGAAATACACACAGATATTCAGATCCAGATACACAGAGATACACACAGATAGATACACACACACATGCAGATACACACACAGATACAGATACACAGAAGCCGATACAGATACACAGATACAGACACACACACATACACACAGATACACAAAAATACAGATACACAGATACATATACAGATACACACAGATACAGATACACATACAGTTACACCTACACACATACACCACATACACACCCCTATACAAACATACAACTGCAGACACCCCTCTACACAACCTATACATACACACACCTACACATATCTACACATGCACACCTACACATACACACACCTGCCACATACACACCCCTATACAAACATACAACTGCAGACACACCTCTACACAACCTATACATACACACACCTACACATATCTACACATGCACACCTACACATACACACACCTGCACACACACATACACCTACACATACACACATACACCTAAACACACACATACCTGCACATACACCTACACATACACACACACCTACACATACACCCCTACACACACACCACATACATACACACCTACACATGCATACATACCTACACACATACACACACCTACATACACACATAAATCTACATAACCCTACACCTGCACACACCTACATATACATGCACAGAGACACATATATACACAAAAAAATACACACACATGCACATACACACATATACACATACACAAATATACACAGACACCCATATACACGCACAGATACACATAAACACACATGCACACAAATACACACAAAAATATGCACACGTATAGACATATACGTCTACGTATACATATGTATATATGTATATACACATGTAGGCACATATATACACATACACAAAGAGACATACATGCAGCCACACACTTTCATACACATGCAGACACACACACACACACATATGCACACGCACAGACATGCACAGACACAATAGTTGCTCTAAGACTCTAGCATTGGTTTGTCTGGTTTTGAATCTCAAATCTGTTCTTTACCAGATTATCTTATGCCAAATACCTAACCCCTTTGGTGCCTCAGTTTCCTCCTTTGTGAGTGGAGTGATATTAAGGGTAACTACTCATGGTGTTGCTGTGAAGATTAAATGTGGCCATAATGTAAAGTGCCGCACATGAAGCCTGGGGCTGGTGAAAGTTCGGATCGGCTGTTCTGCCGCCCCCAGCTGCGTTGGGCTTTGCAGTCAGCTTGAACCTCCCTGGAGAAATGGGGTGGAGCTCTGATGGCCCAAACAGATAAGGACTGTCAGAAACAGCCCAGCGTGCAGACATGAAACCTGATCTTCTAAGGCTGGGGAGGAAGGAGGACCCTCCAAGAGGCAACTGAAACTCCAGGTCCTAAAGCCAAGCTCCCTTCATGGCACTCACAGAGCCCTGCCAACATAACCAGCCTGGGCGCGGAGAGGGGGAAAGGCCCCGCTTCCCCTGATGCTGGCCTAACACGGACATCCAAGCCTTCCCGAGTGTTCCCCAGCTTTAAACCAAAGACTTAACTAAAGACTGAGGCCTAAAAACAGCAAGATCAGCCCAGAGTGAAACTAAAACCAAATACTCTGGCTCACACGCTGTGGGCATCCAGACTCCAGTACACACCCACTCCCTTCAAAGTGCAGGCCCAGGACAGGGCCCTGGACAGAGGCTCCTCTCCCCACATCTCTCCCGACCTCAGCCCAAGCCGTCTAGGGCCACAGGGCAGCTGATGGGGCTTAGAAAATAGAGCCGACAACTGCCAGCACAGAAGCCTGGCCGTCTGCTTCAGAGTGGAGACCCAGGGCCCCTGGAGGCCAGAGAGAGAGGTGGGGAGAGAGGGCAGGAGAGGAAAGGAGGAAGGAAAGCACTGAGCCAGGAGGAGGAGCCAGGCACAGTGGCTGAGGCCTGGAATCCCAGCACCTTGAGAGGCCAAAGCGGGAGGATCCCCTGAGGTCAGATGTTTGACAACAGCCTGGCAACATGGAGAAACCCTGTCTCTACTAAAAATACAAAAAATTAGCTGGGTGCGGTGGCAGGCACCTGTAATCCCAGCTACTGGGGAGGCCAAGTCAGGAGAATCGCTTGAGCCCAGGAGGTGGAGGTTGCAGTGAGCCAAGATGGCGCCACTGCACTCCAGCCTGGGTGACAGAGTGTGACTCTGCCTCAAAAAAATGAAAAAGGAGGAGAAAGGGAGAGAGCAGAGGGAGATGACAAGAGAGACACACAGAAAAGGACCAGCGTGTTCTGCACTGTGGCTCACGCCTGTCATCCCAGTGTTCAGGAGGCCAAGGCGAGAGGATTGCTTGAGGCCAGGAGTTCAAGACCAGCCTGGGCAATGTAGTGAGACTCCCGTCTCTACACAAATTTTAAAATTACATGCCTGTAGTCCCAGCTACTGTAGAGGCTAAGGCAGGAGGATCGCTTGAGTCCAGGAGTTGGAGGCTGCAGTGAGCTATGATGGTGCCACTGCACTACAGACTAGGTGACAGAATAAGACCCTGTCCCTAAAAAAAAAAAAAGAAAAAGGTCAGCCCCAGCAAGACATCAAGAGTCCAGCTGCTGGTAGGAATTGAGGTTCCATGTATAGATGGACTTTTCCAGCAAAGTAAAAACCCAAGCCGCCATTGGCCTGGGCTGTGTGCTAATGAGGGCACTTCTCAGGCTGCAGCATGACGGAAGTTGGAGTCCGGGTGGGCGGTGTGGCCTGTGGAAAGAAAGCAACAGCAGCTCCGAGAAGCTGGTGTGGAAATCTGCGGAGAGCCACAGCGAAAACCGGGAGGCCTGGTAGGCAGCTCCTAAGTGCTGGGTTTGAAAACCCACCCTCGGACAGGGTTGATCTCTCAGGCCACTAAGCCCGTTCAGGGACTGCTTCAACAAAGACCAGAGAACTCAGAACAGAGCTGTCCAACCCCACAGCTTCCAGGGAGCAGGACGGGGAGGGCTCTCGGCCTTTTCATCACAAGCTCTTCCAGGCTAGTCTGCTTTTTAACCACATGTGTGTGTTGCTTCGATAAAAATGAGTTTTTTGAACAGCGGTGAGAGCTGGAGGCAGGCACACTTTTGAGGTTGGCCTCAACCTCAGGCACCCCGCCACAGGCCCGGCAGAGGGGGCACCCACCCCTCACTCACACCAGCCCCCACCTGGCCCAGTGCCCTGGGGATGACCCCAAACGCTCCAAGCTTCCCCGGGTGTTCCCTACCCCTCCTCCTGCCTGGAAGAAGGCCTGCAACTTTGTCCTCCAGCCGGCTCTGCACTCCTCTCTGGTTCTCTTCCATGGTGGTTCAGGCCTCCTGCGGGGTGTGGGGGTGCAGGTGGGTCAGCAAAGCAGAGATCCGCACCTGCCAACACTCACCCACTACAGGGCACAGTAGCAGGGGTAAGAGCGGGGTCATCAGGGAGCAGTGGGCATCGGGGAGCAGTGGACTTCGGGAAGCAGTGGGCATCGGGGAGCCCAGGCTCCACTCCAGCTCCTCCACCCTGTGACCCCATTCCAGTACAGAAAGGAGTGAGACCTGATGAAGCCCCAACCCCAACACACATGCACGCCAGCACACACACACACATGCACACACCCTCTCTGAGTGCTAATGTCCTCATCTGTGAAAAGCAATAGCCACACATGGCGCGGTGTGAGGATTAAACCAGACACTGTGAGGGACGGGCCTTAGTGCCTCCTTCATCCTCTGCATTTTCTTTTCTACAACATGAAAGCCACGTCCACACACCTGTGCAAAATGCAGGCCTCGTGCCCCCTCTCTCCCCTCTGTCACCCCCTGTCCCCACCCACCCCCCACACTCACACACACCCTTCTCTTGGCCAGAGCTGCCTCCCTCCTTCTGAGACCTGAATGCCTAACCCCGTGGGGCTCAGGGAGAGGGACGCAGGCCTGCAAGCAGGGCCTCATCATCTTGGCTGCCTCTGGGAAAAAAGGCTGGCGATGGAGCAGCGCCTTGCATGCGCCTGGCATGGGTTACAGACCACGCCCCCAGGAGCCCTGAAACCAGATGGGAAGCCAGGCCCAGATGGGCATGGTCCCTGCAACCCCCAAAAGCCCCTCCCTGTTGTGGCCTGGTGAGTCTGCGGATGGGAAGGCCTCTGGAATCCTGATCCATCCATAAGACCCTGGCAAGAGAGAGCCACACTTTCCCCTGAGCTCCGAGGAGCCTGGGAGCTACCAGGGGAGGAACAGGAGGACGGGGCAGAGTGGAGGCCGGGCCTCTAGCCCTCTCCAGCTCTCTCCCTCCTTCTCCCCTCTACTTCCTCCAGCAAGGCAGATCTCTCCTCTGTCTAAGGTGCCAAGCTCTGTCCTGCCCGGAGTTAGGGGAGGTTCCCCGATGCTCTTTTTTTTAAATTTTATTTATTTATTTGTTTAGACAGAGTCTTGCTCTGTCGCCCAGGCTGGAGTGCAGTGGCACGATCTCAGCTCACTGCAACCTCCACCTCCAGGGTTCAAGCGATTCTCCAGCCTCAGCCTCCCAAGTAGCTGGAATTACAGGGACGCACCATCACGCCCAACTAATTTTTGTATTTTTAGTATAGACAGGATTTCGCGATGTTGGCCAGACTGGTCTCCAACTCCTGACTTCAGGTGATCCGCCCCCCTCAGCCTCCCAAAGTGCTGGGATTATGGGGGTGAGCCACTGTGCCAGGCCCCTGATGCTCTCTTCATGGGGCTAAAGCCTGTTGATCTTTCAGATCAGCTTAGCCGTTACTTCCGCAGAGAGGCCCTTCCTGATCCTCCTGGTAACTGAGGGCCTCTGCCTCATCCTCTCTAATGCCCCATTCCCTTCACAGCACCGACACAATGTCAAAATATAGTCACGTGTGTCCGTGTTTGCTCAATAACTGCCCCTCAGGGCTAAGCGCAGTGGCTCATGCCTGTAATGCCAGCACTTTGGGAGGCTGAGGTGGGAGGATCGCTTGAGCCCAGGAGTTTGAGGTTACAGTGAGCCATGATCACACCACTGCACTCTAGCCTGTGAGACCCTGTGAGACAGAGCAAGTCTCTAAAAATAATAATAATAATAATAGCTGCCTCTCCTGGATCGTCAACTGCACGAGGGCAGTGACTGTGTCTTTCTTGTTTACCATGAAATCCCCAGTGCCTAGCAGAGCGATAAGTCAAACCCTTTAACTTCCTGCCCAAATCTTATCCTTCCCAAGTCTTCTCCAGCTTAGGAGAGTCATTCCATTCTTCTCACAGCTCACGCGGAACACCCAAGAGAACACTCTTGACCAGTGTTTCTGACGCCCTTCTTTTCATGCGTCAGAAAATCCCGTGGGACTCCACCTGCAGACTACCTCCTGGATCCAGCCTCTCTTTCCCCATCCCCTCTGCCCAGGAGGCCTCCACTGGCCTGTGCACCTGGGATCCTTGCTGTCTCCTGCTACCCCACTGGTCTCACCATTCCTGATCCTCCACAGAGGCAGCAGAGAGGCCTTTTTTTTTTTTTTTTTTGAGAAGGAGTCTCGCTCTGTTGCCCAGGCTGGAGTGCAGTGGCGGGATCTCGGCTCACTGCAACCTCCGTCTCCCGGTTTCAAGCAATTCTCCTGCCTCAGCCTCCTGAGTAGCTGGGATTATAGGTGCTCGCCACCATGCCCGACTAACTTTTGTATTTTTAGTAGAGATGGGGTTTCACCATGTTGGCCAGGCTGGTCTCGAACTCCTGACTTCAGGTGATCGACCTGCCTTGGCCTCCCAAAGTGCTGGGATTACAGGCATGAGCCACCGTGCCTGGCCATGAGAGGCCATTGAAGCCTAATTCGAAGTCAATGATTCCTCATCTCAAAACTTCCAGGGCCCTCTTCTCACACAGAATAACATTCTTCGTGAATGTGGTCTTAATACCTTATGAAATCTGGACACCATGTGGTCAGAAGGCACTGTGGCCCCAGCTCTTATTTCTCTCCCTCTTACTCCCTACACTCCAACCACAACCCCCCTTAACTCTTCCCTTAACTCTTTTCTTCGCTCTTCCACCTTGCTGCCACTTGCTGTTCCCGACATGCAATGCTCAGTCCCCCAGAATCCATGTGGCCCACTCCCTTGGTCCTTCAGGACTCTGCTCAAAGGTCACCTTGTCAGAGAGGTCTCCCCATCACTCTTCAGTTGCTGCCCTGATTCATTTTGCTCCAGTGATCTTATCGCCCCATCCTAGCTTATGCATATTTACACATTTATTTATATATTGTTTGTCCCTCCTCTGCTCTATGTTAGTTTCATGAAACCACAGACTTTCTTTTGGTTCACTGCTGTATCTTCAGTGCCTGAAACAGTATCTAGCACATAGTAGATGCTCAATAAATATTGCTTAACTAAATGAGTAAAACTTCAGTGTCACCTTGCTAAATGAGTTCAATGAATGTCTCCAATTATTTACTGGGCCCTAAAAGAGGCTAGGAGTCACAGAAATAAAAGAATTCCCTCTTCTGGGACCTTATCTAGTGGAAGAGTCAAGTATATAAACAACAAAACTCTAACATAAGACAAAATTAAGTAGGTGCCAATAAAAAAAAATAGCAGCAAGCCCACCAAGACGGCCCTCACTTCAGATGCCATCAGCAAATCCCAGGCTTATGGTTGACTGGCTATCAATCAGGGGTTTCTGTGACCCCATCCCCAGGTTACACAACTTGCTAGAATGGCCTATAGAACTTGAGGAAACACTTTACTTATGTTTGCTGGTTTATTGTGAAAGATACAACTCAGGAAGAGTCAAGTGGGTAAGAGGCATAGGGCAAGGTATTGGGAGGAGGATATAGGACACAGAGCTTCGGTTCCCGCTCTGGGCATGCCGCCCTCCCAGCACCTTGATGATGCATTCACCAACCCAGAAGCTCTCTGAATCTCATTGTTCAAAAGTTTTGAAATTTAATTTAGGCTGGGCATGGTGACTCATGCCTGTAATCCCAGCCCTTTGGGAGACCAAGGCAGGCAGATCACTCGAGGCCAGGAGTTCGAGATCGGCCTGGCCAACATGGTGAAACTCCATCTCTACTAAAAATATTAAAAAATTAGACAGGCGTGGTGGCACATGCCTGCTGTAGTCCCAGCTACTTGGGAGGCTGAGGCAGAAGAACTGCTTGAACCTGAGAGGCAGAGGTTGCAGTGAGCCGAGATCACGCCACTGTACTTCAGCCTGGATGACAGTAAGATTCCATATCAAAAAAAGAAAAAAATATTTAGTTTCTTTCTTTTTTTTTTTTTTTTTTTTTGTAGTTAGGGTCTCCCTCTGTCACCCAAGCTGGAGTGCAGTGGTGCGATCACAGCTCACTGCAGCCTTGAACTCCTGGGCTCAAACTATCCTCCCACTTCAGCCTCCCTAGTAGCTGGGACTACAGGCATGTGCCACCACACCAGGCTAATTTTTTAATTTTTTAATTTTTTAATTTTTTGTAGAGATGGGGTTTTGCTATGTTGCCCAGGCTGGGTGGATAAAGAACACCATTGCCCAGGTAATGGGTGGATAAAGAACATACACAGACTGCCAGGCACGGTGGCTCACACCTGTGATCCCAGCACTTTGGGAGGCCAAGGCAGGTGGGTTACCTAAAGTCAGGAATGTGAGAGACCAGCCTTGCCAACATGGCGAAACCTTGTCTCTACTAAAAAAAAAATAAAAAATATCTGGGCATGGTGGCACGTGCCTGTAGTCCTAGCTACTCAGGAGACTGAGGCAGGAGAATCGCTTGAACCCAGGAGGTGGAGGTCGCAGTGAGCTGAGATCATGCCACTGTACTCCAGCCTGGTAACAGAGCAAGACTATGTCTCAGAAAAAAAAAAAAAAAAGAATATACACAAACACAGACTATAAGCATGCGGAAGTGTCGGAGATGACAGCAGCTAATGAGCTCCCAGCACAAGGCCCCCTCTTCTGCAGTGTGTCAGAGGGTCCCACCCAGGCTGTTTACCTTTTTGGTTTTTTTTTGTGGGGGTCGAGACAAGGTCTCACTCTGTCACTGTCTGTTAAAACAATCATCCTAACTGCTGGGCGCGGTGGCTCACGTCTGTAATCCCAACACTTTGGGAGGCTGAGGCGGGCAGATCATTTGAGGTCAGGAGTTTGAGATTAGCCTGGCCAACATGGTGAAGCCCTATCTCTACTAAAAATCCAAAAACATATAGCCAGGCATGGTGGCAGGTGCCTGTAATCCCAGCTACTTGGGAGCCTGAGGCAGGAGATTCGCTTGAACCCAGGAGGCAGAGGTTGCAGTAAGCTGAGACTGTGCCATTGTACCCAGCCCGGGCAACAAGAAGGAAACTCCGACTCAAAAAAAAAAAAAAAAACAGTCATCCTCATTCTGTTTTGAGAACTAAATGAGATTTTTTTTTTTTTTTTAATGGAGTCTCATTCTGTCCCCCAGGCTGGAGTGCACTGATGCCATCTCAGCTCACTGCAGCCTCTGCCTTGCAGTTTCAAGTGATTCTCCTGCCTCAGCCTCCTGAGTAGCTGGGATTACAGGCGCCCGCCACCACCCCTGCCTAATTTTTGTATTTTTAGTAGAGACGAGGTTTCGCCCTGTGGGCCAGGCTGGTCTCGAACTCCTGGCCACAGGTGATTCGCCTGCCTCAGCCTCCCAAAGTGCTGGGATTACAGGCGTGAGCCACCGTGCCTGGCTACATGAGCTAATTCTTATGAAATGTACTCAACAAGCACCTGGCACATAATAAGCACTCAGTGGATGTCAGCTCTCCTCATGTACCTCCTGTGGTAGCTCCAGTCTGCTCAGTCTCAGAGAGATCAGCTAGCAGCCAGCTTCCACCAAAGGCAAACTTCTTTTGAGAGGGAGATGGCAGATATGAGCCCCTAGACTGTTAGGGAAATAAGGTCTCATAGAGTCCGGTAGACTTGCCCAGATTAAATGGACACTTTTGGAAAGACCCTTCTCCCTTGCTCTGGTCAGAATTAAAATTCAGCCTTGTCTCTGCAATGGCCACTGGTGAAGAGTTTGTCACCTTTAATCAAGGTATATTTAACTGGCCAGGCTCCCTAGCAGATTTTCTGAGGTCTGGAACTAAATCTGAATCTTTCTCCTATCTCAAACCTCAAAACAAAAAGATTTGATGTGGGCAACTCATTCACTCCTCCCTACATCTCCAAGGAGAGATCTTCAGGAAGCTTCCTGGAGGAAAGGTTCTCTGTGGCTCAGAGAACAGAGCACTTAAAAAGAAGCCACAGCTGGGCACTATATACTAGAAGTATACACAAAAAAGGATTAAAACATGCTCATGGTAGGGCACGGTGGCTCACTCCTATAATCCCAGCACTTTGGGAGGCCAAGGCGGGTGGGTTACCTAAGGTCAGGAATTCAAGAGACCAGCCTGGCCAACCTGGCAAAACCCTGTGTCTACTAAAATACGAAAATTAGCATGGTGGTGGGCACCTGTAATCCCAGCTACTCAGGAGGCTGAGGCAGGAGAATCACTTGAACCTAGGAGGTGGAGGTTGCTGAGATCGCACCACTGCACTCCAGTCTGGGCGACAGAGCAAGACTCTGTCTCAAAAAACTAAACAAACGTGCTCATGGCCAGGCATGGTGGCTCATGCCTGGAATCCCAGCACTTTGGGAGGCTGAGGCAGGCGGATCACAAGGTCAGGAGTTCAAGACCAGCCTGACCAACATGGTGAAACCCCGTCTCTACTAAAAACACAAAAATTAGCCAGTCATGGTGGTGGGCGCCTGTAATCCCAGCTACTCGGGAGGCTGAGGCAGGTGAGACTCACTTGAACCCAGGAGGCGGAGGTTGCTGTGAGCCGAGATAGCACCACTGCACTCCAGCCTAAGCCATTGAGCAAGACTCCATCTCAAAAAAAAAAAAAAAGAAAAGAAAAGAAAAGAAAAAGAAAGTAACCCCCACTTCATCACCTCCCTGGGTAGGTAAGAAGTCAAATGTGATGACCCTTAGGACAAGCCAGTGTTTTGTAAATGTCTCCACCAGATATCTCATTCCCAGCAGTGGGGAAGCCTCGCCTCATTAAATGACCTTTGGCCTCTGTTCAGCCTCCAGGAGTGGGTGTTCCAGTAGAATTCCTCTTTAGATTTTGAACGTCTTCGTGTAGCAAAAGGAAATCACAGAAGAGCTGCACGGCCCAGGCCAGAGATCTCCGAGTCTTCCTTGCCTGTGAACAGGACGGCTGCACAGCCCTGCCTATGGGTTGTGGCTCTGCCGTCAGCTCTTTCCCGAGGAATGCAGCCTGGGCCGCCGCCTGCGAGGGCCCCCGCTGGGGGAGTCCATTCCCCTTCTCCCTCCCTCCATTTGCAATCACTATTTATTTATCTTTGGAAGTTCAAGGAACCAGAGAGCCTGCAACTGGGGGAGCTCTGTGGAGCCAGGGAGGGAAAGTGAAGAGGCCAACGTCTAGGCCCCCTGCCTGCCACCAATGCCAATGGGCACGGGAGAAAAGCCACTTCCCTGACAGGCACAGGGACTCTGGGAAAGGCCCCGCACACACCCGCAGGGCTAAGCTCAAGAAAGAAGGTGGCGCTCACCTTGGGGACCGCTTGGGTCAGAAAGTGAAGGAGAGGGAACAGGAGTCCAGCCCCATCCTGGCAGCTCTCTGAAGCAGCAGAAAGGTGAGCCTCTGTGGGGAACCAGACCTCTGGGCTGCACTTCTTCCTGCCTGTCCCGAGCTCTGGTTCCAGTATACTGCAGGCAGCTTTATTTTTTAATTTTTATTTATTTATTTGTTTGTTTATTTTTGAGATGGAGTCTTTCTTTGTTACCCAGGCTGCAGTGCAGTGGCATGATCTAAGCTTACTGCAACCTCCACCTCCTGGGTTCAAATGATTCTCATGCCTCAGCGTCCCAAGTAGCTGGGATTACAGGTGCCCGCCACCACACCCAGCTAATTTTTGCATTTTTAGTAGGGACGGGCTTTCACCATGCTGGCCAGGCTGATCTCAGACTCCTCACCTCAAGTGAACTGCCTGCCTTGGCCTCCAAAAGTGCTGGGATTACAGGTGTGAGCCACTGCAGGGCCTGTAGGCAGCTTTATACTCACCACTAGCTGTCAAGATCATGCCTACCAAGGCCACCAGTCCTCTGCCTTTGGAAACCACGTGCCCCTCTTCCCCACCACACTCTCTCCTTCTAACGCCACGATAAACTGGGGACCAGGCAGAGCCCCATTTCAACCCCAGAGATCACCTACGCCAGCAAGCTAGGGGCTGTGGTCCACGGTCAGACAGTAATAAGAGGCAGAGTGGAGTCTGGAATAGGGATCTCCAGACTCACTGCGCAGTGCTCTTTCCACACCCTGCTGCAAAGCCCTACTCTTCCTCATCTACTTTTCCCTTGTTCCCACTCACTGTTCCTAAAATTCGTGCACACACACACGCTCACACACATTCTCACACACACACTCATGCATACACGCTCACACATGCTCACACACACACATTCTCTCTCATACACACACACACACGCACACACACTCTCACACACACAGCTTTGTGGAAAATGTAGGAGGCCCAATCCAGCCTTGTCTGCCTTGGCCTTTGACCTCTCCTTGGCCGAATGACATGCACCCCCCACTGAGCGAGGTCACTGCAGCGGAGGAGGGTCTGCTGCCTCCTTCGTCTAGGCTGCCATCCTCCTGCGGCAGCCTCCACCGGAGCTGGAGGGAGAGTGAGAGCCGACTTCCAGACTGACAATCGTGTCAGGAGCCAAGGGAAACCTCAGAGCGGAGCACCAAGGTCAACCCAAAACAGGGCGCCCAGACGTCTCTGCCCAAGCCCGCGGGTCCAGGAGGGCCCCGGCAGCCGGGGGGTGCAGGCTGCACCAGCACAGGCGAGGGAGGTTTTGTGGAAGGTGGTGGTGGCCGGCTCAGAGGTCTGAGATGGGTGGCGGAGAGGAAGGGTCCTGGCCCGGGGGACGGGGATGAGCGGGAGAGGAGTGTTTTGGTTCAGGGCGGGCGCGGGGACGCAGGGTCCTGGAGCCAGCTGGCCCGCCCCCACTCGGCGGAGGGCCTCGGCCTGGCCGCGAGTCGGACGGCGCTAGGGCCCCGCGGAAGGCCCGGGCGGGCGGGGGCCGGCGGCGGGAGCTGCGCGGCGCGGAGCTGCCTCCATCCATGGCTCGGAGCGGCGGCGGCGGCGGCGGCAGCAGAAGCCCGGCGCGATCCGCTAGGTCCCAGCCCAGCGCCCAGCAAGCAGGCGACGCGGAGGGGCCGGGCCTCCACCGGGCCGAGGGCCGGGCGCTGAGACTCGGGCCGCGCCGCCGGGGGCCGCCCGCGCTGCGCTGACAGCCGCGCCAGCGTCCTCCCCGCCGGGGCGCTCGCCGGACATGCCCCCGGGGCGCGGCGGTGGGGACCCCCGGGCTCGCCTCCGCCCAGGGCCCCCCGCCCCGCCCTCGGGCACCGCGGGCCCCCGCTGAGCACGCCTCCCGCACGCCTGGGTCCCTCCGGCCGGCGCGCAGCCCGGCCCCAGCGCTGTGGGTCCCCGCGGGGAGATGGGTTGATGGGCGCCGGGGGACGCAGGATGCGGGGGGCGCCCGCGCGCCTGCTGCTGTCGCTGCTGCCGTGGCTCCTCCTGCTCCTGGCGCGGGAGGCTCGGGGCGCGCCCGGCTGCCCGCTGCCCATCCGCAGCTGCAAGTGCTCGGGGGAGCGGCCCAAGGGCCTGAGCGGCGGCGCCCCCGGCCCGGCACGCAGGAGGGTGGTGTGCGGCGGCGGCGACCTCCCGGAGCCTCCCGAGCCTGGCCTTCTGCCTAACGGCACCGTTACCCTGTGAGTACCCTATCAGGCCAGCTCGGCCAGAGCTGGGACGGGGGACGACGGGCAGCGAGACGGGAGGGGCGGGAGCAGGGGGAAGGGGCGATACCCCACTTCAGAGATTCAGGCTCCCGGAGGGGAGGGTTGGAGGAGCAGCGGGGAAACTGGTGCTCCTGGAGCGCGGAGGCCGGAAGGGGCTTCGGGGGGCAGACGCGCCCCAGAGAGAGGCACCGCAGGCGCCCACTCACCTGCACAGGTGAAGTGGAGCTCACGCCTGCAGCGCACCCGCGCCCCGGGGTTCCAGCCTGGGCTAGGGTTGCGAACTTTAAGACCTGAGAAAGGTGAGATCGGGGAAGGCTTAGGAAAGACGGACATCTGTGGCCCAGGACGGGCTGTGGTCCCAACCACTGCGGACGCGTCCCGGACCCGGCTGGAGTCTCCGGATTTACCCGCCTGGCGTTGTCCCTCCCACTGGGGTCATCCCATCCATACCCTGTGCCCTGCCAGCGCCGCTTGCAACTGGTCTCTTTAGAGCAAGGGGAGGCTGGGCTCGGAAAAGTCGGCCCTTGGAATGCGGGCGCTTCTGGGCTGCGGGAGACCCTGACGTCCTGATCGCTCTAGGACCCCTCTCCCGCGGCGCCGTTTGTGCAGTGAGCTCTGTGCTGGGTCCCGCGTCCCTGCCTCTTCTTTGCCTCCCCTGGAAATAACTCGAGCTTTGGCTTTCTTGATTGACTTCGCGCACAGATTGCCAAGAAAGAAAAGCGGCTGGGGAAGCGGGATCCCCCCACCGCAGCCCACCCAGGCCTCCTCCGGCGACTTCCCTCTCAGTCAGGGCTTCGGTACGCCCTCGCTTTGCTAGCAGCGAGCGCGGCGGCGCCGCAACCCGACCCTAAGCCTCCTCCAACCGGGTCGCAAGTCCCGGCAGCCGCGCGAGCATTGGCGACCCCTCCCAGCCGCAGAGATTTCCTGCGCCGGCCACGTGCTCGCAGCTCCACGCACGCCGTGGACTTGAGGGTCGGGCGCCCGCGGCCGCCGCTTCCTTTCCTGTCCCAAATCGAGCCTAAGAGCCGCTTCCCTTTCCCTGTCCTCCTGACCCCAGTGGCAACCGTTTCTCCACCGCCCCTTGCCCGGAGTCGGGGCTGGCCCAGTCTTTTCGATTGTGTCCAGAACAATACAGTAACGCCTCTGGTTGGGTGAGTTCAGAGGCTGCCCGCTTCCTGACAGGACACAACTGGCCAGCCTCTGACGCTGGCCGCCCGGCCTGCATTTTCCCCGGCCCGGCCCGGGTGTGGGTGTGTATGCCTGTGTGTGCCTTAGGGGTGGAGGCGATGTGTCTGCTTGCTCCGGCCTCCGGCTGCTCAGCGCTAAAGCCGTGGCCAGGGAAGGCACCTGTGGCTGTTCAGGGCAGCTCTCTCTGAGTGTCCACTGGGGTTTGAGGGTCCAGGCAGACCTGGGCATTCCCCAGCCCACTCAGTTCTGGAGGAAAAAAACGCTTGCTCTGCGGAATAGTTGGTCGTGTCTGCCTTGAGTCCCAGCTGCCTAATAATTCAGAGCTGAGATCTGGGCGTGCATGTGTGCACAGTCTAGTGTCTCTCCTTATGCACATTTGTGGGATGCGCGCTCTCTGCGTTTCTCTGTGTCAGGGTTAGGGAATCCTATCAAAGGCAAAAGGAAATGGCTGGGGGAGGGTGGGGGTGGAGTAGGGTGGTGGTTAGAAAGGCAGTTTTGCGGTACATCTTAGAATGATCAGGCGGTGGTTCATTCCCATCCACACCACTCCAAGGAGAGAGTGGGGCCAACTCTTGGTAAAAATACATTAGAACTGGGTGGCAGCAAAGGTGACCCCTAGTTCACCCTCCCATCCCAAACCCTCCCAGGCCACTGACCTACCTGGCTTAGGATAGGATATCCTTTAAGGAGCAGCCCTCAAGCCTGGCTCTGGATTCCCCACAGCGACACAGATAGGGCAGGCCAGGGACGCCCTGGAGAGCCCAAGGGACCTTCAGCCTGGAGGGTAATGGAATCCTCAGTCACAGACTTACTGCTTAGCTCTCCAGCCAGGCTCCACATAATCCTCATCCTCATGGCACCCCCCACCCCCACCTGCTGTCTTTGGAAAGAAAAAGAACCCATGCTCTCCTTCAGCTGAAGCTGGGCAAGGGTTCCTTCCTCGGGCTCAGTCCCTCCAGCACCCCCGTGCCCACCCCAGGGTGCATCTCGAGGGAAGGAGCAGGAGAAGGTCTGTGTAGGGGCTGAAAAGGGATGATCCTCTTCTCCTCCCCATCGGGAAGAGCTACAGCTGACAGACTCTAAGAACAACAAAACCCCCAGGTTAACAAAAGTAAGGCATAACTCATGTATTACTGTTACGCACACACGTGTGCACGGGAGTCAATGAGGCTGAAATGCTATATCTGCAGGGAGGTGGGAGGTGGCTGGCAGGTGACGGGACTCAGGAGAAGGTGAGCTGCACAGAAGCCAAGGTGGTGTGGTTATGCGGCTGACACCTCTCAGGTGATCTCTCGGAGCTGCCCTCCGGAAGAGTAGATGAGAAGTCTGTTTGGGTGTGGTGATGACTCGCCTGTCTCTTCTTCTCTTCGTTATTTGCTGAGATGGCTAGGGAGGCGATATTAAGACCATTGCCTTTCTTTTGGGGCGAAGTTTTACTCCACCAGGTAAGGGAATTCCAGGAAGAGGGCCCCCTCCCTGCCCTGGGGACACAGGGGACAAGATAAGTTAGCAGGATCTTGGTTCTGAGCTCCAAGTTCTCAGGCCCCCAAGGTCTCTCAGTGTGTCAAAGTGCCTGGTCTTTGGGGTATCGCTCTTTGAGCCCCTGTATCTGGGAAGGAGGGAGCTGCTGCTTCTTTGCCCAGCAGCAAAGCCAGGAGCTGAGACCGCCCCACGCAAACGGCCAGACTCGCTTCCAAACTCCTCCTTCGTACTTGATTTTTTTTTTTCTGCCACGAAAATTTTCCTTTTCACCTTTTAGCTTGTCACCTGGTGTAAATAAGAAGACTGGAGCCCTTCATTTTTGCATTATGGCTTTATCCTTCCTCCCCATCTGCCCCACATTCCATGGAGGACCCCTTATTTTTCCTCCAAGATGGAGCCCTGGGGGACTCAGGATTGATCCTTGAGGAGCCTGAGTGCTGGGGTCTGTTCAGGCACGAAGGCGGGGTCCCTGTCTTCCTGCAGTCGGAGGTGACCAGTTCCCAGTCCTGTTCCCCGCCTGGTAAGCCCTCCCGACACCTCCACCCATTATCTCAACTCGGCTTGCTGTTTTTGCACCCCCCTTTTCCCCCATCCTTTGCATTTTTTTTTCTCTGGTGGATTTTCATTCCCAGTTTTCCAGGAAAGCTGAGCTCTTGGCTTCCTTCCTGATCCCTCTGTCCCACCCCACCCCCCAGGCTCCTGGCCCAGTCCGCAGGGCAGCTGTGGGCATCCATGCTCCAGAACAGACAGAACAGGAGCTTTTGTGGGCCTCTCCCAGGGAAAAGGTCCCTTGAGGGGTGGCCTATGACAGGGAGAACCTGGATGTGGAAGGAAGGTGCAGACCACTGCGAGTCCCACTTTTAGCTCAGGGCTCACTATCAGCTGAGGGCTGAGGTTCTCGGCTCTGTGAGTGAGTGAGGGAGAAGGGGCTGAGGATAAGGAATTCCAGGAAAGGACTGTTGTAGATAACTTCAGAAGGAGATCTGTGAAGACCTCCCAGGATAGCAGCCAGTCCGAGGATACCAGCCAGTGTCATAAAGTCCCAGATGGCCTGGGCTCCAAAGGGTCTTAGCGATAAGGAAGTCCAGTCCCATGTCTTACAGCTGTGCAAACTGAGGCCAGGAGAGGGAGGGTGCCTTGCTGACGGTCCCACAGCCAGCAGGGGCTGGCGCCAGGATGGGCATTGCATTCCTGCCAGGTGAGGGCCTCGGTGCTCACCTGGCTGGACTTGGGACTCATTAGACACAAAAGACTTTAAAAACGGGTTCCTTCCCAGCAGGACCCGAGCCCTTTTGACCTGGGAACATTCCAGGCTGGGCCAGGAGAGGTCACTTTGAATTTCCCCAGAACAGGCAATCCTTCAGCTGGCTCAGCCTCCCATCCCGAGAGGTGGGGGCGTCCACCACGCAGGCTGCCCACCTAGGGGAGGAGACGCTGTCTGTCGCAGGTGTGCCCAGCACGAGCTGGGTTCTTCTGTTGGGAGTTCCGTGGTCTTGGTGGGGGAAGCTGACGAAGATGGCCCTGCTGGAAGTGGTTCTTGGGCACGAGTCTCCCTCTGGACCTCTGGCAGCCGGCTGGGACTCACTTCAGAGCCCCTTGCTGCAGACACCAGGATCCAGTTAGGGAATGTGGGCAAAGCGTGCCAAGCATCGTGCACATGGCCCGAGGGCAGGACCAGGATGCTGGTGGAGGGGCGGGCCCAGGCCGGCGCCCCCACCCCCTTCTCTTCCACCAGCTTTCCCCCATATGGTTCTCATAAGGTCTGGGCGCAGAGACAGCAGCCAGAGGAAGTGGCTGTGTACAGAGAGCTTTTGTGAGAGAAGAGGGGGAGGGGGAAAGAGTGAAGAAAATGAAGGAAAGAAGAGAGGGAAGAGGACAGAGACAGAGAGTGCCAGGGCAAGCCCGGAGACTGCAGCACCCACTCCCCTCCCCACCCAGGGGCACAGGTCTTAGCTGCAGGACCCCCACCTGGGCTCCAGGACATCACCTGTTCAAAGGGAGGGGCCCAGCAGGAACCTCAGTCTCTCCTGGATTCTTCCCCACCACCCACTGGAGAAGCTGGAGGTCGCTAGCTCAGGATCTGGGGATTCCACTCTTCTGTCCTCTGGGGCCTGGAGGCCCCTCCCCTGAGGGCTCCCCCTTCTGCAGGATGCTAGAGTCAGGGTCCCATCCTAGGGAGAACACTGGGCAGAGGTCAGAGCTCTCTGGGGCTCACTGGTGGAATGAAAAACGCTGCTCAGGCCATCATGTTGGCTCCAAAGGGGACACTTGTGACTCCGCCCCCAGTGGGTCCGAGACCAGAATGGGTTATTAGCCAGAGTCACTCCTGCGAGTACATAAACCCAGTCACTCCTGAAGCCAACAAAGTCCCCGCCTGCTGGCTACCATGGCTCTCCCCTCTGTGATTAGGGAGGGGGAGTGGCAACCCCTCATCCTGGGGGGGGAGTCTGAGAATTTCCCCCAAAGGCAGCGGCAAACCAGTGTAATTTGAACCTAACCATAAATTGACCTTTCAATGTGGGGTCATGTTTTTAAAGAAAGAGAGTGTTTCTAAGTTTATCCCACATGGGAGTCGTTGGGAGAAGAACCCTTTCCTGATGGAGAATAATTTCCAGCCACCTCTGAGATGATTGCTGTCCTTCCACCCCACGGAAGCTCTGGCTGCTCCCCTCAGCAAAGCCCAGAGAGGGGAGGAGAGTTCCTGGACACCACACAGCCTGGACCCAGACATGGATAGCTTCCCCATCACCCCAGAGGTAGAGGCTGCCCCAGCCTCCCTGGGAGCAGCCAGAGAGCAGGGGCGGGGAGAGGAGGGAAATGGCCTGGGCTGGGGGACCAGAAGGAGATCCGGTAACCACTAGGAAGGGCTGCTCAGAGGGGCTGTTTATTTTCATTCCCCCAGCCCAGCCGCTCTGTTCTATTTACAGCTCCGACACTGACAGGACGAAGCTGCCTCCTCCCCTTCCTCCCTCCCCCGGGGCCCCCATCCTTCCCAAACTCCAGAACATTCCTTTGCTTTCAGGACTGGGTTATGGGGGGAGGGGGCAGAGAAGCCATGGAGTGTAGCTCACTCAGGCAGACTCCCAGGACCCTCCCAGCCTCCCAGCCCTTGCCTGGGAACCAGGAGGTGTGCAGGATGGATGGGGCCAGGTGAGGCCCCAGAACCCCATCTGTCACAGAGGAGCAGGCAACGGAAGGGTGGGAGAGCGAGTCCTGGGCAGGG
>PVKP010021945.1:0-38430 GCA_004027715.1 Plecturocebus donacophilus
GGCTTGTTATAGGTCATTTTAATTTTTGTATTTAATTTTTCTGCCCTCCTCTAATTTTTTTTTCACCATGAACTTATATTATTTTGTCATTAGCAAGACAACATAATGAAGCATAAAAAAATCTGAATGGCTACTAGATTAGGGTAGGCACTAAATATTTTTTAAAAAGATGAAAAAGAAAAGAAAAAGAAAACCTCAACTGGACTCGGTGGCTCATGCCTGTAATCCCAGCACTTTGGGAGGCCGAGGCAGGCAGATTACCTGAGGTCAGGAGTTCGAGACCAGCTTGGCCAACGTGGCGAAACCCCATCTCTACTAAAAATACAAAAATTAGCCAGGCATGGTGGCACACAACTGTCATCCCAGCTACTCAGGAGGCTGAGACACAAAAATTGTTTGAACCTGGGAGGCAGAGTTTACAGTGAGCTAAGATTGTGCCACTGCACTCCAGCCAGGGCAACAGAGCAAGACTCTTGTCTAAAAAAAAAAAAAAAAAATGTAGCCAGATGTGGTGGCCAGTGCCTGTAATTCCAGCTACTCAAGGGGCTGAAGAACAAGAACTGCTTGAACCCTGGAGACAAAGTTTGCAGTGAGCCAAGACTGTGCCACTGCACTCCAGCCTGGACAACAGAGGGAGACTCTGTTTCAAAAAAAAAAAAAAAAAAAAAAAGAAGAAGAAGAAGAAGAAAGAGAAAGAGAGAAAGAAGAAGAAAGCCTGCATGACTTCCAGGAAGCATGTCAACTGGGAAGCTGGATTTTGTTCAGGAGTCTCCTCTGCTCAGGGGAAATATATCATCTCCTTATATGTTATCTCAGTAATCAGGGGCTTGTTTCTAGGAATCCAAAGAAACATCCCAAGTGACAGTGTTTACTCAGGACAGAAACTTCCTGTGGTTTGGGGCAGCAGAGGTCAGAGCCTAGAAAGGGAAAGGGTACTGGAGGTTAAAGGCGATCCGCCTCCCAGGCCTGCAGAGCAGATCATTTTCTTATCATTCTCTGTCCTTCCCTCCCTCCAACACATCCCTGGGGCCTTTCTAGCCTCCTGACAGTTTGATCCTACACCGCTTTTTTCTTAGCATGAAGGCAAGACTCATTGTCAGTGCTCTCTCCTGTGAAATGGAGAAGAGAAATAATCATACTTTCTACAGAAGGGTGTTGGAAGAATTAAATAGAAATGCTTGTGTGGCTGGGAGTGGTGGCTTACACCTGTAATCCCAGCACTTTGGGAGGCCAAGGTGGGAGGATTGCTTGAGCTCAGGGGTTCCAGACTAGCCTGAGTAACACAGGGAGACACTGTCTCTACCAAAAGTTTAAAAAAAAAAAAAAAAAAATTAACTGGGTGTGTGGCACATACTTGCAGTCCTAGCTACCGGGGAGCTCAGGTGGGAAGATCACTTGAGCCCGCGTGGTCTAAGGCTACAGTGAGCTGTGTTCACATCACTGCACTCCAGCCAGGGTGACAAAGCAAAACTCTGTCTTAAGGAAAAGAAAAGGCCGGGCATGGGCATGGTGACTCATGCCTGTAATCCTCGAAATTTGGGAGGCTGAGATGGGCAGATCACCTGAGGTAGGAGTTTGAGACCAGCCTGGGTAACATGGTAAAACCCGGTCTCCACCAAAAATACAAAAATTAGCCAGGCCTGGTGCTGCAATGTTGTAGTCCCAGCTACTCAGGGAGGCTGAGGCAGGAGAATCACTTGAACCTGGGAGGCCGAGGTTGCGGTGAGCTGAGATCGCACCACTGCACTCCAGCCTGGGTGACAGAGCAAGACTCTGCCTCAAAAAAAAAAAAAAAAAAAAAAGGAAATGCTTGTGGAAGTGTTTTGTAAATTGTGCATAGACAAGCCACTGGTACATCTACCTTGTCATTCATTCTTTCCACAGAACCCTAGTAAGTGTGACTGTGTGTGCCAGCAAGTACTCTAAGCCCTCGGAATCCCAAGAGGCATGAGATATACTGACAATTAAGGCACACGAGGAAGACAGAGAAGTAGACAGCACCCAGGGCGTGAGTTTTGCTAGGAGAGTGGGCAGAAGTCAGCCCAACTGCAGATTCTATTTACACCCACCACTTAATGGTTCTGCACGTTTAGGCAAGTGATTTCACTTTTCTGACCCCTGGGTTTCTAGCTCAATAATGTGAGCAAGAGCTCTATTTCACAAGATGTTGTAAGGATTAAATGAGATTTCCCTAAATCTGAAGGATTAGCATCTCTCCCTTAGAATGCTTGCCCTATCTCCCTGGGGCCTCTGCAATTTATTAACATTGCCACACCCGCTTTTGCTCCATCCTAAGCAATCACATTTGTGAATCATGGAGTTAGTGTTCAAGTCCCATTGTTTTCCTAATAAACGAAAAGCAAATGCTTAGCTGTTAGCATTGTAACAGTTCGGTAGGGTCCCATCTAGAAATAGCTCATGTGCCCCAAGGGTGTAAGTACTGAGATCCATAATTAAAGCAAGATCCCTTTGCACTGCTTGGTGTTGGTAAGGCTTAAATACACACAATTTTATTGGTTCTAAGAAGTAAGAATGGAGGAGGTGAGAGGACCCAATGCATGGAAGGAGGCATGAGGGAAGGGAAGAAAGAAAGACTTCCATCGGGGATGGGGCTTGGAGTGGCATCCGAGCATAGCCCTGGAGCCTGCAGATCACCTGGCAGGTAGAAAAAGGTTGAGGACAGAAATAGGGGAAAGGGAAGTGCTTTAAAGAAAAGAACCAAGATCAACGGGCATGGTGGCTCACACCTGTAATCCCAGCACATTAGGAGGCTGAGGCGGGTGGATCACCTGAGGTCAGGAGTTTGAGATCAGCCTGGCCAACATGATGAAACCCCCATCTCTACTAAAAATACAAAAATTAGGTAGTGGTGGTGGCAGGTGCCTGTAATCCCAGCTACTCAGGAGGCTGAGGCACGAGAATCGCTTGAACCTGGGTGGCAGACGTTGAAGGGAGAGCTAAGATTGCGCCATTGCACTCTGGCCTGGGTGACCGAGTGAGACTCTGTCTCCAAAAAAAAAAAGAATGAAGATCAGAAGATGAATAAGAGCAGGACCTCAGATCGGAAGATGAAGAGCAAGACCTCAGATCATTCAAGGAATTGCCTCCCATGCCGATCTAGGAGGGGAAGCGGGTGGAGGATGAGCCTGGGCTATATATTTATAGGAGAAGCTGAGGTCAGATAAAGAAGGGCTTGCATGCCATCTGGGGGGTTTGGACTTGATCCTGATGGATATGGTGAAATTCAGGTGTCTGAGGCCTGGATACCACGTGTTCCAATTATAACCTAAGAAGATCACAGGAAAACTACTTGGAGCGGCTCAGAACAAGAGCTACATTCACAAGGATGGGTACCAAGATTTCGAGCCTGATACATTTGTAAAAATAGCTCTCATGCTTCGGATTCTCACTTTTTTGTATTTTCCCTCCTTGTTCTTTAACAGGGGCTTCCAAATAAATCAGTCCATATGGAAGTGTACATTTATTTCACAGAAATGAGCACTGTGTTTCTGATATAAGCTCATACTGTCTCACACAGCCACAGCTCTTCGAGAAATCAGGGGCTAATGAAAATCAGAAACCCGGGATCTGACTTCAGTTCCTTCCAATGCCCCACCTTCCTGGGGAAGACTGGCATCAGCAGGTCTATCAACTGCCCCTCTCCTTTTTTCTTTTTTGAGACAGAGTCTCACTCTGTCAACCAGACTGGAGTGCCACGGCACATCTTGGTTCACTGCAATCTCTGCCTCCCGAGTTTAAGCGATTCTCCTGCCTCGGCCTCCTGAGTGGCTGCGATTAGAGGTACCCACTGTCACACCTGGCTAAGCTTCGTATTGTTATTGGAGATGGGGGTTTCACCATGTTGTCCAGACTGGTCTCAAACTCCTGACCTCAAGTGATCCTCCGGCCTCAGCCTCCCAAAGTGCTGGAATTACAGGCGTAAGCCACCACACCCAGCCTCAGCTGCCCCTTTCAATATTGATCGGTTCTAGTCGCTCCTCAGCTACCCACTACCGCAGCAGTTCCTACCCTCATTGTCTCTTATCTCAATGCTTAGTAATGGTCTATGAACCAGTCTCAATGCTGGTTTTATCTCAATTCCTTGACTTAGTAGCTAAGGATTCTGAGTAGCCAAAGGATCCTAAGCAAATCCTTTAATAGTACTGTCTCAGTTTCCTCATCTGTCAACTAGAGATAATAAATGAATATATCTGCCTCATAGGTTGTGGGATCACATGAGCTACTGAGTTGAAACACTGACTATACTACACGGCAGAGTAGAAGTTCAGTAAAGGCTTGGTATTAACATTAGCACTCCACTCCTACCTCCCATTCTGCTCATTAGAGCTGCCTAAAAAAATAACATAACCTCCAGGCATGGTGGCTCATACCTGTAATCCCAGTGCTCTGAGGCCAGGAGTTCGAGACCAGCCTGGGCAACACAGCAAGAACCTGTCTCTACAAGAAATAATACTAATAATAAAATGCTGAGTGTGGCAGCATGAGCCTATAGTGCCAGCTACTTGGGAGGCTGAGGTGGGAGGAGCACTGAGCCCAGGAATTTGAGGCTGCAGTTAGCTATGATTGTGCCACCGCACTCCAACCTGGGTGACAGAGCAAGACCCTGTGTCTTAAAAAAAAAAAAAGAGCCAGCAAGCCAGTAATGTTATTAATTGGACATGTGGTGGCTCACACCATAATCCAAACTCTTTGGGAAGCCAAGGCAGGAGGATCATTTGAATCCAAAAGTTCAAGACCAGTCAGTCTGGGCAACATGACAAGACCCTATCTCCACCGACAGAAAAAACCCTGTGGGCTTAAAACAACAATGACCGTTGATTATGATTATCTCTCAGGGTTCTGAAAGTTGACTGGGCTTAGCTTGGTTGTTCTCTCAAGGTCTCAAGAAGTTTCTAGTCAGATGGAGGCTGGGATTGGAGTCAGTGAGTGAGTGAGTCAGTCTTGCTTACTCTTGTAGCTGATGTTGGCTGTTGACAGCCTCAGACCTTCGCTGAGGCTGTTATTCAGAAGTGCATGTGGCCTCTCCTGGCCTGGACTTCTTCACTGCATGGTGCCTGGGTTTCAATAGACAGTGTCCTAAGGAAGAGAGTCAGGTGGAAGTTGTATCACCTTTTATGACCTAGCCTCAGAAGTCACGAAATGTCACTTCTGTTACTTTTAAGGACTAAGCTCTGATTTTTTTTTTTTTTTTAAGATGGAATCTTGCTCTGTCACCCAGGCTGGAACACAGTGGTGCAATCTCAGCTCATTGCAACCTCCACCTCCCAGGTTCAAGTGATTCTCCTGCCTCAGCCTCCCAAGTAGCTGGGACTACAGGTGTGAGCTACCGTGCCCAGCTAATTTTTTGTATGTTTAGTAGAGCCTGAGTTTCACTATGTTAGCCAGGATGGTCTCACCTGACCTCGTGATCTGACTGCCTCAGTCTCCCAAAGTGCTGGGATTACATGTGTGAGCCGCCATGCCCAGCTAAGCTCTGATTTTTTTTTTAATCTTGTCCATATTCCTACCTAAGGAGTCTAGGAAGTCATGCCTTACAAACCAAAAATTCTCATCAGAGGGGTTATTTGACTCTATATATTGTGACTTCATTTTCAATCTGAGTCTGTCATAACATTATGAGACAAGGACAAAATATTTAGCCCCAAAATATATTTCCTTGCCATATCTTGAAACTGCCCTGCAAAGCCTCTTATGGGAAAAATTAACATGCTATAGAGAATCACCTTTCCTCTTTGTTTTCCTTCCTTTCTTTCCAGATCCAGGAGATAATCAGCTAAGAGCCAGGCACCCTTTTAGGTTCCATAAGAGATATTTTATGGCTGGATGTGGTGTCTCATGCCTGCAATCCCAGCACTTTGGGAGGCTGAGGCAGGCGAATCACAAAGTCAGGAGTTTGAGACCAGCCTCGCCAACATGGTGAAACCCCATCTCTACTGAAAACACAAAAATTAGTCAGGCGTGGTGGTATGTGCCTGTAATCCCAGCTACTGGGGAGGCTGAGGCACGAGAATCGCTTGAACCCGGGAGGCGGGGGTTACAGTGAACTGAGATCGCGCCACTGCACTCGAGTCTGGTGACAGAGCAAGATTTCGTCTTTAAAAAAAAAAAAAAGAGAAAAGAAAAGAAAAGAAGGTTCTAAAGTCTGCTATCTGAGAGATTCCTCTGCACAATAATACTTGGTCTCCACAATCCTTTATTTTAACCTAAACATTCCTTTCTGATGATCCCAGGTCTTCAGATAAACTCAACCAATTGTCAACCAGAAAATGTTTAAATTTACCTATAGCCTGGAAGCTCCCGCGTTGAGTTGTCCCACCTTTCTGAACCAATCAACATATTTCTTAAATGTATTTGATTGCTATCTCATGCCTCCCTAAAATATATAAAACCAAGCTGTACCTCGATCACCATGGGCACATGTTCTCAGGCTGGAGTGCAGTGTGTGATCTCAGCTCACTGCAACCTCCACCTCCTGGGTTCACAAGGTTCTTGTGCCTCAGCTGGGACTACAGGCTACGTCCAGCTAATTTTTGTATTTTCAGTAGAGACAGGGTTTCACCATGTTGGCCAGGCTGGTCTTGAACTTCTGACTTCAGATGATCCTCCCGCCTCAGCCTCCCAAAGTGTTGGGGTTATAGGCATGAGCCGCCATGCCCGGTTTTCTCTTTTCGTTCCCAAAGTGGGAGGATGGCTTGAGCCCAAAAGTTCAAGATCAACCTAGGCAGCATAGTGAGAGACCCTGTCTCTCCAAAAAAAAAAAAAAGGTATAAATGAATAAAACAAAAAAAAAAAAAACAGATTGATTTATTTATTTTTTTTTTTTTTTTTTTTTTTTTTGAGATGGAGTTTTGCTCTCGTTGCTCAGGCTGGGGTGCAATGGTGCGATCTCGGCTCACTGTAATCTCTGTTTCTCAGGTTCAAGGGATTCTCCTGCCTCAGCCTCCCAAGTAGCTGGGATTAAAGGCACGTGCCACTGTGCCCAGCTAATTTTGTATTTTTAGTAGAGACTGGGTCTCTTAATGTTGATCAGTCTGGTCTTGAACTCCCGATCTCAGGTGATCTGCCTGCCTCGGCCTCCCAGAGTGCTGGGATTACACGTGTGAGCCACCACGCCTGGCCCAAACTTCTTTTTATAAGGACACCAGTCATATTGAATTAGAGCCCAGCCTAACGACCTCATTTCAATGTGATTGCTTTTATAAGGACATTATCATTTCCAAATGGTGTTACATTCTGAGATACTGGGGATTTGAAGTTCAACATATCTATTTTTTTTGGTCGGGGGGTGAGGGGGGAGGTGGATAAAATTCAACCCGTGACAGCTACGCTCAGTTGGGCGGTTCTCACTCAGCCTCACTGTCAGATGCTGGCCTCAGCTGGCATCGTCTCCAAGGCTTGCTTACTCACATGGCTAGTGGCTGATTCTGGCTGTCAGCTGGGACCTCAGCTGGGCTTTCAACCAGAATTCTTACATGTGATCTCTCCACATGGTCTGGGCTTTTTCAGAGCAAGGCAGCCAGTGGCAAAAAAAAATCAGACTCTGCCTCTTGAGGGGAGAAGTGTCAATAAATTTGCAGACAGATTTTAAAATCACCACATCCTCCATCCTCTAATCCTTTCACAATGCTGCTGACAGCAAGAGCGGGGTTTTGCTGAAATGCAAATCTGCCCATGCTATTTTCATGCTTATAACTCTTTAATAGTGCTTCCTTCCTTTCTCTCTTTCTTTCTCTCTCTCTTTCTCTCTCCCTTCCTTCCTTCCTTCCTTCCTTTTTTCTCTCTTTCTTTCTTTTTTCCTTTCTTTTTTTTTGAGACAGTCTCACTCTGTTGCCCAAGTTGGAGTGCAGTGGCACAGTCTTGGCTCACTGCAACCTCTGCCTCCCGGGTTCAAGTGATTCTCCTGCCTCAGCCTCCCGAGTAGCTGGGATTACAGGCATGCACCACCATGCCTGGCTAATTTTTGTATTTCTATTAGAGACAAGATTTCACCATGTTGGCAAGGCTGGTCTCCAACTCCTGGCCTCAAGTGATCTGCCTGCCTTGGCCTCCCAAAGTGATTGGATTACAGGCATGAACCACCACACCCGGCCTTATTTCTAATGAGATAGAGGCCAAATCCCTCAGCATGACCTTTAGGGCCTTCGTTTCCAACGTCCTGTCTACCAAGAACCACACCGATACCTGGGAGCCTGTCAATATGAGGCCTCCTCTCAGTGCATTGGAAGTCATGGAATATGATTGCTGTTCAAGAAAGATAAATTTGCAGATACATACAAAATGAAATTGAAGCAGAGATACACAGTCACCCAAATAAACCAGAATGGCTTTCAGGCCAAAATACTTTGCTATAAAACCAACTGAAAGGGTTGCCGTGTCCAGATTGGGATTGTGCTTATCAGAAGTGGAGCTGGGCAGCCCCAGAGGCTGGCACCATCCACTCCCGCTTTGTTAGAAGACAGGGATCCCTGGCCCAAGGGCCTGGCCTGTTGATTCTGAACTGTCTACTGTAGAAATAAACTATTTGAATGCCCTAACTCGCTGGGACTAACTTCTTTGTTCCAAAGATACATCTAGCCACTCTGATTATTATCTGGCTTCCCATGTAGCTTATTATGGGAGAGAATTAGACTGCTCTGATGGTCCACATGCCTCTGTAAATGAATGAACTAGCCTTCTGGGGTTAGTCATCAGCTTCCCAGATTGCATTAATGGGAGTCTGTCAAATCTGCTCTGTGTGCTCAACTGATTTCTGAGCTCACGTGGCTAAGGATGAACAAGGGTAAAAGTAGAGTGGGGTGAAAGAGGCACCCTGGACAAAAAATTTAAGGAGGCACTCACTCTCAGGGACTGGCACGTGTGTCTTATTCTGTTTTCTGTTGCTGTAACAGAATACCTGAAACTGGATAATTTATAAAGAAAAGAGTTTTTTTGTTTTGTTTCGTTATTTTTTTTTTTGAGATGGAGTCACTCTGTCGTCCAGGCTGGAGTGCAGTGGTGGGATCTCAGTTCACCGCAACCTCCGCCTCCCGGGTTCAAGTGATTTTCCTGCCTCAACCTCCCAAGTAGCTGGGACTACAGATGCCTGCCACCACGTCTGGCTAATTTTTATTTTTAGTAGAGACAGGGTTTCACCATGTTGGCCAGGCTGGTCTTGATCTCTTGACTTCAGGTGATCCGCTGGCCTCGGCTTCCCAATGTGCTGGGATTACAGGCAAGAGCCACCACCCTTGGCCAAGAAAGAGACTTTTTCATCTCATGGTTCTGGAGGCTGGGAAGTCCAAGATCAGGCATCCACATCTGGTGAGGCCTCATGCTGCTTCATAGCATGGTAGAAAGCAGAAGGGGAGAGAGGGAACGTGCAAGGGAAAACAGGGCTGAATTCCCCATAACTAAACCCATTTCCTTGAGAAAGGCATTAATTCCTCTTAACGACCTAATTACCTCTTAAAGACCCCACCTTCCAGCACTGCCACAGTGGCAGTCAAATTTTTACATGAATTTCAGAGGTGACACACCACATTTAGACCATAGCAAATTGCTTTCTTTTTCTTTTCTTTTTTTTTTTCCAAGACAGCATCTTGCTCTGTCGCCCAGGCTGGAATGCAGTGGCCTGATCTCGGTTCACTGAAACCTCTGCCTCCCAGGTTCAGCAATTCTCTTGCCTCAGCCTCCTGAGTAGCTGGGATTACAGGTGCGTGTCACTACACTCAGCTAATTTTTTTGTATTTTTGGTAGAGATGGGGTTTCATCTTGTTGGTCAGGCTGGTCTCAAACTCCTGACCTCGTGCTCTGCCTACCTCAGGCTCCCGAAGTGCTGGGGTTAGAGGTGCATGCCACTATAGCCAGCTAATTTTTTTTTGTATTTTTGGTAGAGATGGGGTTTCATCTTGTTGGTCAGGCTGGTCTTGAACTCCTGACCTCGTGCTCTGCCTGCCTCAGGCTCCCTAAGTGCTGGAGTTACAGGGCGAATTGCTTCTTAAACTTCATGCCCTAGCTGCCTCTCTTGCCTCACCCTAGTCTCAGCCTGATACATTCAGCAAAGCAGGTGCCATGTTAGGGAATCATCTTTATCTGATTAGAACCTAAGCTGCTAGTTCCAAAGGTGAGATTCTAATCTGTTAGCTTTTCCTGTAGGTGGGTGGTCCTTTCTTTTCTTTTTTTTTGACACAGAGTCTCTCTGTCTCTGTTGCCCAAGCTGGAGTGCACTGGCACAGTGTCGACTCACTGCAACCTCCACCTCCTGGATTCGAGAGATTCCCATGCCTCAGCCTCCCAAGCAGCTGGGATTACAGATGCACACCACCACGCCTAGCTAATTTTTATATTTTTAGTAGAGACGGGGTTTCACCATATTGACCAGGCTGGTCTCAAACTCCTGACTTTAAGTCAGGCATGAGCCACTGCACCCAGCTAGGTGGTTCTTTCAATAGAGAACCAGACTTTCCAGCTGTGAATAAAAAGCAAGCAAACTCTAAGACAGCCTCCTAGGGACGTGAGACTCATGGGGATTGGAGGAAGAAGCAAAAGCGTATGGGAAGTTTAGGGTAAGAGTAACACTACTTTAGGGGGAGTAGGATTTATACTGATTGGGGAAGAGATTAGTACCAATGTCCTGGGCATCCTAGGACAGTGTCCCTGTGGACACTGTCCAAGGATTTGGATTTGCCCCAATCCCATAGACACAGGCTGGCTAATATACTGGTACCTTTCAGTACCAAAATATGTATCAGACATTCTTTTTTTAAAATTTTTTATTTTTTTGAGACTGAGTCTCGCTCTGTTGGCCAGGCTGGAGTGCAGTGGCACAATCTCAGCTCATAGCAACTTCCGCCTCCTGGGTTCAAGCAATTCTCCTGCCTCAGCCTCCCAAGTAGCTGGGATTACAGGCGTGCAACCACCACACTCAGCTAATTTTTATTTATTTATTTATTTATTTATATTTTTAGTAGAGATGGGGTTTCACCATGTTGGTCAGGCTGGTCTCGAACTCCTGACCTCCGTGATCCACCTGCCTCATCCTCCCAAAGTGCTGGGATTACAGGCTTGAGCCACTGCACCTAGCCCCCAAAATATGTATTATACTTTCTTCCACCTCTAGCTCAACCTTCTATTAATAGCAAGCAAGTAACACCTCCCTCTCACTCCTTGGTTAGCTCTGGCCCTAAGCAACTAAAGCATATGCTGATTAGCTAACGTCATTTTTTTCTGTCCCCTGGCCAGCTTTATGTTGCTGATTACATGGGTAACTCCAGATTCCACTGGGCAAGATATTGGGATTTAGTGGGGCGGAGGTAGCAGAAAGCTGAGACAAGGCATCATCCTATCAAGGTTACAACAGCCACCTCCGTCTTGAACCCCTCACACCCAGCATACATAGCATTCCCTCTTGCAGCACTGGAGATATCCCGAGCATGAATTAGGAGAGAGATGAAAGCAAAGGACAGAAAGATGTCTCAGATTTCCCAGGCATCTGTGCTGGCCAATATTTTAGAACTCCTTTCAAATCAGTGGGTTAATGTAGCGAGGCAAGACCACATCAGGCTGGTCCCAGTCTGGTACTTGGGATTAATGTATCATGAAAGGAATAAGGGATGTGGCTGTGGGCAATTAGAAAGTCAGTGGCGTTGGGAATACTAGCCGGCAGAGTTCGCACTCCCAGCGAGCCAGGCAGTTTTTCTTTCTGTCTTCACCTTTCACCCTTGTCCCCCTCCGATAGGCTTGGCCTAGAAAGTTCCTTTGTGCAGAGGAAGCAATGCAGTGGAGAGAGAAGCTCTTTCGTTTTGGCAAAAGTCAGACCTATCTTTAAATTCTCAATCTGCCACTGACTGTCTGTGAGGTATTGGTCAAGTTAGTTAACCTCTTTGAGCCTCAGTTTCCCCAGCTGCAAAATGAGGACTGTATACCTACCCATAAGTGTGGTAGTAGTTGCAAAGTACCTGATAGGTAGTAAAGTCCAGGGATACTAGTTATACTCAGGTTTGTTTGTTCCTATCTTTTTTTTCAAATGAAAAAATCATTTGAAAAAAAGATTTGATGTTTTTGATTGATTTTTACAATCTTCATAGGATTGAAGGAGGAAGTGATTGCATAGAATTTTTTGAGAAAGATTTTAGTGGGTTCTTTGGGCAAGAATTAATAACAACGATGATAGGTGACATATATGGAGTATTCCCCACATATATGGCCCTCTTCTAAGTACATTGCAGCGCAGAAAAGGATGTAGAAGTATCAGGAAGAGTAGGATAAAGAGGAGCAGTAGCAGTAGAAGATTTACAAACACAGTCACGCAGTTTAGGCCAAACAGAAAGTAAAACTTCACACTGAGGTAGAGGCTTATTATGGAAACGAAACTGATCAATCTTTTCACCAATAACAAGCCAGGTGGCTTCATCAAGAAATCCACCTTCAGGGACCCACGGACAAATTTCACAAACAATGTGCACAAATTCCTCCACAGTTTTCTGCTTAACGTTATGACCATGAGACTGAATCATAGACTGTAACAATTGAATAAACATCTTACGTTCCTTTGACTCAGTATTCCCCATGTTTTTACTCCAGATGAAACTCTTGACTTAAAGTCAAATACTTACTATCGGCGCCCTTCTTCAACTTTGATTGAGCGTCACTTGGTCTCTCGTGTCCAGGCCCCACGTCGGGCGCCAGATGTTGGGGTCCGTGAGATCGGCACATCTGCCGGGGTCGCTTGACCAGCAAGAGGGTCCTAATACCTGGAAGAGAGAGTGCACGGAAGAAAAGAGAGATAGAGAAAAATGGGTCTGGAGGTCTGAAATGAGCTGTGCTCAGATCAGTGATTTATTCTTTGTGCACAAGAGCTTATATATGTTTTTCATACAGTGACTGTCGTAGGTCCCATCACAAAAGTTTTATCAGGAGGGAACAGAAAATTACAAAGTAAGCATGGGAGGGGGTAGCATACAGGTTTATCTAAAGATCGCTGAACCCAAAACAAACAAAAGATTCTTATCCTCTTATCAATGACCACAGTTACGGTAAATAACATCAAGGGGAGCAATAATTTGAGGGGTAGCATTTTTCTAGTAACGTGAGCGATCATGGGATTTAGTGAATGCAGGTAAACAGAGTCATAAAACCAGCCCAAAACGGGAACTTCAAGAGACAATAGTCTCATAAATAGTCACGCAGGCCTCACCCAGATATGCCATTAGCTCAGTGGATCAAGAATAGGCTTCTGCAAACTCAGGCCTCTATCACTTCCTTCTTTTTTCCTCGGCTCGACTGCCCTCCGCAGGGGGAGAATATGTCCGGGCTCTAACTCTGTAATGGCAGAGACATGGAGGGGTCCCTGCGCTGGTGGAGTGATCCCCATAGGTTCACACCTGTAATCCCAGCACTTTGGGAGGCCAGGGCGAGCTGGTCACTGGAGGTCAGGAGTTTGAGACCAGCCTGGCCCGCATAGTGAAACGCCACTTCTACTAAAAATACAAAAATTAGCCGGGTATGATGGCAGGAGTCTGTAATCCCAGCTACTCAGGAGCCTGAGGCAGGAGAGTCACTTGAACCCGGGAGGCGGAGGTTGCAGTGAGCTGAGATCATGCCACCGCACTCCAGCCTGGGTGACAGAGAGTGAAACTCGGTCTCAAATAATAATGATAATGATAATGATAATAAAACTAAACCAAGTACATTGCATGAACTGAGTCATTTATTACTCCACCAGATCTGTGAAGCGAGGCTACAGTCATCTCTATTTTACAGATAAAAGGAAATACCAATTTCTCCTAGACAGCGTGTTTACCTCTTTACTTTTCCGTATTGTTTGTTTGCTAAAGAATAGCATATTCTCCTGCCTCAAGCAGCTGGGATCACAGGCGTGTGCCGTCATGCCTGGCTAATTTTTGTATTTTTTGTAGAGATGGGGTTTCACCATGCTGACCAGGCTGGTCTCAAACTCCTGGCCTCAAGCAGTCTGCCTGTCTCTGCTTCCCAAAGTGCTGGGATTACAGGTGTGAGCCACTGTGCCTGACCATCCCATATATATATATATATAAACACACACACCCATATATATTTTTGTTTGTTTGTTTGTTTTGAGACAGAGTCTCACTCTGTCTCCCAGGCTGAAGTGCAGTGGCGTGATCTCAGCTCACTGCAACCTTTGCCTCCTGGGTTCAAGCAATTCTCCTGCCTCAGCCTCCCTAGTAGCTGGGATTGCAGGCGCCCAGCACACCCGGATAATTTTTTGTGTGTTTTTAGTAGACATGGGGCTGTTCGAGACCATGTTGACATGGGGTTGTTCGAGACCATGTTGACCAGGCTGGTCTCGAACTCCTGACCCCAGGTGATCCACCCGCCTCAGCCTCCCAAAGTGCTGGGATTACAGGTATGAGCCATCATGCCCTGCTAATATATATAATTTTAAATCAGGAAAGGGACAAAGCTATATTGCATGTAAATGAAGTCAAACAATATATGACTTTTTGTTTCTGTTTTTTTTCACTTAGTGTGATGTGTTTGTGTTTTCTTGTTTTCTGGGTTTTTTTTGAAACGGAGTTTCATTCTGTCGCCCAGGCTGGAGTGCAGTGGAACGATCTTGGCTCACTGCAAACTCCGCCTCCCGGTTCAAGTAATTCTCCTGCCTCAGCCTCTGAAGTAGCTGGGATTATAGTCACCTGTCACCATGCCCAGCTAACTTAGTGTAAGTTTTTATCCACATTTGGATAAAAACGTTATATTAAGTGAAAAAAGTTGAATGTTCACTGAGTATAATGTGTTTCTCAGCATTGCAGCCTGTGTCAGTACCTTTTTCTGGCTGAACCATGTTCCATTGTATGCATATACCACAATTTGTTGAGCCATTCATGGGTTGAGGAACATTTGGGCTCTTCACACCTTTGGATTATTGTGAGTCGTGCTGCTATGAACATCATGTGCATGTACTCGTTTGAGTGCCTGTTTTCAATTATTTGGGATATAGATCTAAAAGTGGAATTGTGAGGGTCAGGCACTGTAGCTCATGCCTGTAATTCCAGCCCTTTGGGAGGTCAAGGCAGGCAGATCACCTCAGGTCAGGAGTTCGAGACCAGCCCAGCCAAAAAGGTGAAGTCCGTGTCTCTACTAAAACAAACAAACAAACAAACAAAAAAAGAAACAAAAATTAGCCAGGCATGGTGGCAGGCACCTGTAATCCCAGCTACTTGGGAGGCTGAGGCAGGAGAATCACTTGAACCCGGGAGGCAGAGTTTGCAGTGAGCCGAGATCGCCCCACTGTACTCCCGCCTAGGTGACTGAGTGAGACTCTGTCTCAAATAAATAAATAAATAAATAAATAAATAAATAAATAAATAAATGTGGAATCGTGGTGTCCTGTGAATTCTATGTTTAAATTTTTGAGGAACCACCAAACTGATTTCCGTGGTGGCTGAGCCGCTTTACATTCTCACAGCATTGTATGGGGGTTCCAATTTCTCCACATCCTCCTCAACACTTGGGATTTTTCTGTCTTCTTTGACATCATCCTAGTGGTGTGAAGTGGCAACTCTTTGTGGTTTCTATTTGCACTTTTCTTATAATGAATGATGCTGAGCTTCTTTTCACGTGCTTGTTGGTCATTTGCATATATTCTTCAGGGAAGTATCTATTCAAGTTCTTTGCTTAGTTTTAAAATTGGATTGTTTGTCTTTTCAAGTTGTAAGAGTTCTTTATATATTCTGGATGCTAAACTCTTATCACATATACAATTTGCAAATATTTTATCCCACTCATAGATTATCTTTTTACTTTCTTGATAATGTCCTTTACTTATTTTTTTTATTTTTATTTTTTTGAGACAGAGTCTCGCTCTGTCTCCCAGGCTGGAATGCAGTGGGACAGTCTCAACTCACTGCAACCTCAGCCTCCCAGGTTCAACTGATTCTCCTGCCTCAGCCTCCCAAGTAGCTGGGATTACAGGCATAGGTCACCACATCTGGCCAGTTTTTGTATTTTTAGTAGAGATGAGGTTTCACCACGTTGCCCAGGGTGGTCTCAAACTCCTGGCCCCAAGTGATCCAACTACCTTGGCCTCCCAAATTGCTGGGATTACAGGCATGAGCCACTGTGCCCAGTCATTATTTTTTTTTTAATTTTACAAATTTTATTTCTTTTTTGAGGCAAGATCTCACTCCATCACTCAGGCTGGAGTGCAGTGACATGATTCCGGCTCACTCACTGCAGCCTCAACTTCCAGGGCTCAGGTGATCCTCCCACTTCAGCCTCCTGGGTAGCTGGGACCACAGGCATGCACCACCATTCTCAGTTACTTTTTTGTATTTTTTAAGAGATAGGGTCTTGCCACGTTGCCCATGCTGGTCTCAAACTCCCGGGCTCAAGTCATCCGCCCACTTCAGCCACCCAAAGTGTGGGGATTACAGGCATGAGCCACCACACCTGGTAATTTTTATTATTTGTAGTGATGAGGTACAGCTATGTTTCCCAGACTGTTCTTAAACTCCTGAGATAAAGCCATCCTCCTAACTTGGCCTGCCGAAGTGTTGGTGAGGCTGGAGAATAGGGTCTGGAGGCAGGGGACTTCAGGCCAATTTGTGCTGACTCCCTAAAGCTGAATCAAGGGAAAACACCAATGTCTGGGGGCAAGGAATCTAAAGCCATTTCATGAAAATTTCCTAAGGTTAAATCAGAGGGAAAACATCTGGGTCTGGGAGAAGGAACCCTAAGGCAAATTGGCAGGAACTTCCTAAAGTTAAACCAAAAGGAAAAGCTCAATCTCCCCAGGCCCAAGTAACAAAGGGTCAAAGGCTACTTACTCTCCCTTCAACCCTCCCCCTTCTCCAGGATAGAGAGGGAGGGTGCCCTGGAGTGGCTGAGGGCTGAGCAAGGGCTGCTCTTCATCTGCATAGGGCATCAGTCTGCTTCAGCCTTGGGTTAGCCACTGGCCAGTTCACTTCAGCCTTTAATTAGCCATGAGCTAAATCCTTCATCCAGATAAGAGGTAGCTGATAGGGACCTCAAAAGGACTACTTAAACCCTGAAAAACTTTGTAAACCGGCCTTTGAGCCTCCTGCTTCATTGCATTCCCACCCTATGGAATGCTTTCTTGCTTTAAGAATCCCTGCTTTCGCTGGGTGCGGTGGCTCACGCCTGTAATCCCAGCACTTTGGGACGCTGAGGCAGGTGGATCACCTTAGGTCAGGAGTTTGAGACCAGCCTGGCCAACATGGTGAAATCCCATCTCTACTAAAAATACAAAAATTAGCTGGATGTGGTGGTGCATGCCTGTAGTCCCAGGTACTCTGGAGGCTGAAGGAGGAGACGCCACTGCACTACAGCCTGGGTGACAAAGCGATACTCCATCTCAAAATCGATCAGTCAGTCAGTCAATCCCTGCTTTCTCTGTTTCATTCATTTGTTACTTTGTGCACTTTGTTCGACACGCCATAACCTGGACATCTCACACTGAAGGGCTGCCTTCTGCTAACACTGGGATTACATATGTGAACCACCATGACCAGCTGATAATATTGTTTGATACACAAAAGGTTTTTAACTCTCATGAAATCTAGTTTATCAATTTTGTCATTTGTTGCTCATGCTTTGGTGTCCTGTCTAAAAATCCTTTGCCAGCTGGGTTCGTGGTGGCACACCCCTATGGTCCTAGCTAACCAGGAGGCTGAGGTGGGAGGATGGCTTGGCCCAGCTGCAGTGAGTCATGATAACCCATGGTACTCCAGCCTGGGCAACAGAGTGAGATACTATCTCCAACAAAACAAAATAAAACCATTGCCAAATCCAAAGTCAGGAAGATTTACTCTAGTTTTCTGCTAAGAGTACTATGGCTGCTGTATTTAGATTGTTTCTGAGATAATTTTTTTTGATACAAAATCTTGCTCTGTCACCCAGGCTGGAGTGCAGTGGTGTGATCTCAGCTCACTGCAATGTCTGCCTCCCAGGTTCGAGAGAGTCTCTTGCCTCAGCCTCATGAGTAGAGTAGCTGGGACTACTGGTGCACGACACCACGTCTGGCTAATTTTTGTATTTTTAGTAGAGATGGGGTTTCACCATGTTGACCAGGTTGGTCTCGAACTCCTGACTTTAAGTGATCTCCCCACCTCAGCCTCCCAAAGTGCTGGGATTACAGGCATGAGCCATCAGGGCCAGGCGCGATGTCCCTGACGTATGTGTTGTGAGGAAGGGGCTGAACGTATTACTTTTGCATGTGGGAATTCAGTTGTCCCAGAATCAATTGTGGAAGAGTCTATTGTTTCCCTCCTGGTGGAGAAAAATCCTTACATGATTTTGATTTCTGTGGAATATGCATGGAGGCAGGTAAAGAAAAGTCAGCCACCCTAGACCCTGGTCTGGGAACAAGCAGGGAAGCCAAGTCAAGTTGATTAGCATTTCAAACAAGGGGCAGGGAGGAGGAAAATGTCTAGAGTCACAGCCCTGCATGTAAGTGGGGAAGTGTTCTCTGTTTATGATTTTATCAAACATAAGATGAGGGGCACTTTCAAACTGATATAATTTCTAAAATACAATCAATAGAATGAATGTTGCAATGCATTGTGGTAACATTCAAATCCCACAATTGGAGCTCAGTGCTTGCAACATACCCACATACAAGGCTGATCTTTGTACAGGGGAGCTGAAAAGATTTCTATTGTTTAGGTAATTTACTTCCTCTGATTCCTTTCTTTCTTTTCTTTCTTTTTTTTTTTTTTGAGACAGTCTCATTCTGTCACCTGGTCTGGACTGCAGTGGTGTGACCTCAGTTCACTGTAACCTCCGCCTCCTGGGTTCAAGCCATTCTTGTGCCTCAGCTTCCTGAGTAGCTGGGGATTACAGGTACATGTTACCATGCCTGGCCAATTTTTGTATTTTTAGTAGAGACAAGGTTTTGCCATGTTGGTCAGGCTGGTCTCCAACTCCTAACCTCAAGTGATAGGACCACCTTGGCCTCCCAGACTGCTGGGATTACAGGCATGAGCCACTGGACAAGGCAACTTAGTAGGGTTTGTTTGTTTGTTTTTTAATAATTTTGAGCTTTAGGATGTGAATGTAGTAGGGGTTTTATAGAGATAAATTAATTAAAATATATGAAGTCCATAGAATAGTGCTTGGCTATATCAGTGGTAGCTATTTGTCATGACGATGATGAGGATGATTATTATTTTATGATCTTCATCATTATGTCTTCTTACTCTTTAAGCAAGGGGGAAGAAAGCATAGTTTAAAATATCCACAAAACAGCAACATATCAAAGAACATATACATTTTTTGGGGGGGGGAGATGAAGTCTTGTTCTGTTCCTCAGGCTAGAGTGCAGTGGCTTGATCTCAGCTCACTGCAACTTCCGCCTCCCGGGTTCAAGCAATTCTCCTGCCTCAGCCTTAGTAGAGATGGGGTTTCACCATGTTGCCCAGGCTGATCTTAAACTCCTGATCTCAGGTGATCCACCTGCCTCGGCCTCCCAAAGTGTTAGGATTATAGGCGGGAGCCACCGCACCCAGCCAAAGAATAGATTCAACAAAGTATTTGTTAAATATTTAGGATAAAAATTATAAAACTTCATTAAGAGCCTTAAAAGAAGATGATGTAATTTATCTGCTAGTTTATTTTCCCTTCACCCAGCCACCAGTGATGATGCAATTTAAATGATTTGCCTGATAAGGCAAGTCACTCCTCTTTATCTTTCTCCAAAGTTGTCTTAAGTACTTTTTGTCCCTTTGCTCTTCCAAAACATTTTTAAAATCGGATGAATTCAAGAATGAATTTTGGGGAGCTTGAAGTCTTTATGAGTTTGAGTTCTTGCTCCTGGATGAGAAGACTCGGTGGCACAAAGTGAGGGGCCCTGGAGTAACTGGAGTCCCATGGGACCATCAGCCTTTTCCATATACTCCAAAGAGTCTTCCAAAGATGATCACTTTCTATGTGAACATGACATATAAAGGTTACTAAGCACTGGAATAGACCAGAGGGCTAGAACAGGGAACTCAGAAATAGAACCTCATATCCATGGAAATTTCATCATCTCCAAAAGTGCCGTTACCAATCTATTGGATGAAAAGGATTATTCAATAAATGGTACAGCTACTAATGTATATGGACAATAGAATGTCTTTCTTTCTTTCTCTTTGTTTCTTTGTTTCTTTCTTTCTTTTTCTTCTTTCCTTCTTTCTCTTTCTTTTTTTCTTTTTCTTTATTTCCTTCCTTCCTTCCTTCCGTCTTCCTTCCTTCCTTCTTTCCTTCCTTCCTTTTTTTTTTTTTGACAGAGTCTCATTCTGTCACCCAGGCTGGAGTGCAGTGGCTCAATCTTGGCTCACTGCAACCTCTGTCTTCTGGGTTCAAGCAACTCTCTGCCTCAACCTCCCAAGTAGCTGGGACTACAGGTGGGCACCACCATGCCTGGCTAATTTTTGTATTTTTTAGTAGAGATGAGGTTTCTCCATTTTGCCAGGCTGGTCTCGAACTCCTGGCCTTAAGTGATCTGCCTGCCTCGGCCTCCCAAAGTGCCAAGATTATAGGGATGAGCCATTGCATCTGACCAAGAATGCCAAATATTACAAACTTTTTTGTAACAGAGTATTTTGATGACATCAGATCAGGAAAAAACCTAACAAAAGCAGAGAAAATGCAAATCATAGAACAAAAACAAGTAAGTTGAACCAGATGCATGGGAAAAACCATTACAACTTATGTCACAGACAAAGAGCTAATTTCAACCAGAAAGAATTTTTCAAATCAATAAAGTAGCAATAATTTGATACCAACAGATGGATCACAGAGAAGTATACATAAAAATTGGGAGACAACAGATGCTGGAGAGGGTGTGGAGAAATAGAACACTTTTACACTGTTGGTGGGAGTATAAACTAGTTCAACCATAGTGGAAGACAGTGTGGCGATTCCTCAAGGACCTAGAAATAGAAATTCCATTTGACCCAGCAATCTCATTACTGAGTATATACCCAAAGGGCTATAAATCGTTAAAAGACACATGCACATGCATGTTTATTGCGGCACTGTTTACGATAGCAAAGACCTGGAACCAACCCAAATGCCCATCAATGATAGACTGGACAGGGAAAATGTGGCACATATATACCATGGAATACTATGCAGCCATAAAAAAACGATGAGTTCGTGTCCTTTGTAGGGACATGAATGAACGTGGAAACCATCATCCTCAGCAAACCGACGCAAGAACAGAAAATCAAACACTGCATGTTCTCACTCATAGGTGGGTGTTGAACAATGAGAACACATAACACATGGACACAGGGAGGGGAACATCACACACAGGGGTCTGTTGGGGGGAAACAGGGGAGGGACGGGGGGGTGGGGAGTTGGGGAGACACAGCATGGGGAGAAATGCCAGATATAGGTGATGGGGAGGAAGGCAGCAAATCACACTGCCATGTGTGTACCTATGCAACAATCCTGCATGTTCTTCACATGTACCCCAAAACCTAAAATGCAATAAAAAAAATCTAAAAATACTAAATTTTTGCACCCTAAATTCATCATCATTAATAATAATAGAAATGCGAATCAGTGGCCAGGTGTGGTGGCTCACGCCTGTAATCTCAGCACTGTGGGAGATTCCACACCTGTAATCTCAGGCGGGACCATCACTTGGACCCAGGAGTTCGAAACCAGCATGGGCAATATAGCAACACACCTCTCAATTGTTAAAAATTAATTATTTTTTTAAAAAAGAAAGAAGTGAAAATAAAAACTACACTGAGATCACATTTTTCACCTATTAGGTTGGTAAAAATCCAGAAGTGTGACTTATGGTCTTGTCCATGGTAGAGGAAATAGACCCTTTTATAATCCTGTGGGGAGCAAATTTTTACAACCCCTATGGTGGAAATTTGGCAATATCTATCAAAATCACAGTTGTACCTACTCTTTGGCCATTTCTGTATCTAGGAATATTTTCCTTAGGCTTCTACACGTGTGTGCCATGATAAAAGAACAAGACACTCATTGCACCACTGTTTGTAACAACAAAATATGGGGAAGAAAAGCCACTAAATATTAATCTTGTTAAATATAAATTATAGTACATTCACATTATGGAATAGTATAGAGCTATAAAACAACAAATTCTTTTTTTTTTTTTTTTTTTTTTTGGAGATTCAGTCTCACTCTGTCATCTAGGTTGGAGTGCAGTGGCACCATCTTGGCTCACAACCTCCGCCTCCCAGGTTCAAGTGATTCTCCTGCCTCAGCCTTATGAGTAGGTGAGATTACAGGTGCACGCCACCTCGTCTGGCTAAGAAACTCTTTTAAATATATTACTTGTGTGGAATAATCTCCAGAATATATAGTAAAGGAAGAAAAAAACACCCAAGATGAGTAACAGTGTACACTAATATTTGGATTAAAAAAGTGAAAATATGGCCGGAAGTGGTAGCTCACACCTGTAATCCCAGAACTTTGGGAGGTCAAGGTGGGAGGATCACCATGTCAAGAGATGGAGACCATCTTGGCCAACATGGTGAAACCCCATCTCTATTAATAATACAAAAGTTAGCAGGACCCGGTGGCATGTGCCTGTAGTCCCACCTACTCCAGAGGCTGAGGCAGAATTGCTTGAACCTGGGAGGGGGATGCTGCAGTGAGCCGAGATCACACCATTGCACTGCAGCCTGGGCAGCAAGAGCAACATTCCATCTCAAAAAAAAAAAAAAAAAAAAGGGTAGCAGCTGGATTGGTGGGTACACTAGTATTATTTTCTACTTTTTTTTTTTTTTTTTCTTGAGGTGGGGTCTCGCTCTGTTGCCCAAGCTGGAGTACAGTGAAGCAATCTTGGCTCACTGCAACCTCTGTCTCCTGGGTTCAAGCTATTCTCTTGCCTCAGCTTCCCAAATAGCTGGGATTACAGACATGTGCCACCACACCTGGCTAATTTTGTTGTATTTTTAGTAGAGACGGGGTTTTACCATGTTGGCCAGGCTGGTCTCAAACTCCCAACTTCAGGTAATCCTCTTGCCTCGGCCTCCCAAAGTGCTGGTATTACAGGCATGAGCTACTGCACCTAACCTTTTGCCATACTTTCTGATGTTTGAAATAGTTCATTAAAATGAACAGAGGAGGAATTTAGTATAGAATACTAAAGAGCACAGATGTTTTTGCCAGGGTTTACTTTCACTTTTCACTCCTACCATTTGTGGGCATTGTGACCCTGGGCAAATCACATAATCTCTTTAAGCCTCATTTTCCTCAGCTGCAAGATGGGGATAATTACAGTCACTAGAAGAGTAAGTAAAATAAAGGTTAAATAATTTTATAAATGCACGATCCTTGCAGATAGTAAATGAGAAGTGTTCATTAGCGTTAGTATAATCTCCATTTGACCAGGGAAATAACATTTTTGAATCACTTTGACTCTCTTCTCTTGACTCTCTTTAGTAGGTGTGATTTTGGTCTCAGATTTCATGAGAAGTAATTGAAAATAAGGGTATAAGCTTGGAACGTTTTTTTTTTTTTTAATTTCTGGTATTAAGAAGCTGAGTTCTGATAAGGAGCTGCTAATTAGGTCTGCAAGGATATGATGCTGATTAATCCAGCTGTACCTGCTGATAGAAAGCCTCTGAAATAATGAAGAGCTGTCAAATTCTTCCAGCAACGTGGGGCCACAGGTACAAACTCAGCTCTTTTGCACTTATTTTCGTGTAATCTGCCAGATACCCACAGCGGCACTTACCGCAGTCTTCTCGGTAGAAAGAAAAAAATGCACCTGACCAGTCCTTCCACAGTGACTTACTGTGTACTTTTCTGTGCCAGCATTGCATGAATGCCGGGGGTGTCTCAGACGTGCCCTCGCCTTAATAACACAAAAATTCTCCTGGGGAGACAAAGCAAATACCAAAGAACTAAGACCTGGACAAGATGAGAAAAGTACGTAACTGTTTCATGGAGTAGTCAAGTCAGTGAGCCAGGGAAATTTACAGAAGGAAGTCTTCAGTGAAGGCTGCAGGATGGCAGCTCCAGCTTTGGTGGGCATACATGGAGGCTGAAAACAAACCATCTCCCACTTCCACGAGAGGCCTACCCTTCTCTGCCCCTTGACTTTGACTTACCCATGTGACTTGCTTTAGCCAATGGGACATCAGTGGAAGTGATGTGACTGAAGTCTTCAAATGTGTTTGCACAGTTGTGCTTTAGAGCCTTTTTGCCATGAGATTGCCAGAGAGGACACACTTTTACTATACCTTGTTATATCTTGTTCCTGGGGATCTGCAAATTAAAGTAACAAAGGACAGACTAACGGGAGAAAAGGCATACACTTTTTATTAATGTTTATATGCACATGAGTTTACAGAAAAAAAGTAAAACTCAAGTGATTAGACTCAGGGCCTTATATACCATTTTAACAAAGGAAAGGGACTTTGGGCTTTGAGGAATGATGAATCATGGGGAAAAAAGTAATAGGAAATATATGGGAAAGTAATGGAAGATGGGTTATTTTAGCAAAGTTTGTTTATGCAGACTCATTTAGGTGCTATCTCTGATGGTAAGTGTCTCTCCCCTCCTCTTGGTACAAAAGAGGAGGTGAGTTTCATAAGAGAAATTTATATCCTGCTTTTAGGCAGAAAAGGGGAGAGAAAGAATTCTTTAGTAACTATTGACTCTTAATCATCCTTATGCCTGGCCAGACGTGGTGGCTCACGCCTGTAATCCCAGCACTTTGGGAGGTCGAGGCGGACAGATCACTTGAGGTCAGAAGTTTGAGACCAGCCTGACCAACATGGTGAAACCCCGTCTCTTCTAAAAATACAAATTTAGCCTGGGCGTGGTGGCGTGTACCTAATCCCAGTTACTCGGGAGGCTGAGGCAGGATAATTGCTTGAACCCAGGAGGTGGAAGTCACAGTGAGCCGAGATCGCACCATTGCACTCCAGCCTGGGCAACAAGAGTGAAACTGCATCTCAAACAACAACAACGACAAAAATCATCCTATGCCAAGGTGCATTTTTTGGTGTGGTATACTCTGATCCCATTTAAGATGAACATGCCTCAGTTGCCCACTGATTCCAGTAGAATAAAATACATGGAACAAGTATGAATATTGTGAGTTGTACAAGGTCAGACACAACCAGGTCCACACACGTCTGTAAGCTTCCACAAGATAAGACTTTTACTGATGCCATTTTGATCATAAAACATAAAAGCCACAAGATATATGGAGTTCCAAAGGAGACTCTTTTTTCTTTTTTAGAGGTAGGAGCTATGTTGCTCAGGCTGGTCTCCAACTCCTGGACACAAGCCATCCTCCTGCTTCAGTATCCCAAAATGCTGAGACTGCAGACATGAGCCACCGTGCCTGGCCAGCAATTCTCTTTAGTACTACCTGTTTACTCAGTAGTCAGAGCCATGGGCACACAGGCTCAAGCTACTCCACAGGTCAGTCAGTATTGCAAACCATAAATAATAATAAATAAGAGTATGCTTAATCAATATATAAACATTATAGATTAATATTTCACACCAAAGATAGTAACATTTAACATGAAGAGAAAAAGAAACAGGAGAAGGGGTTAATGAACGAGTCCAAGGAGAGCTACGTGGACAAGGAAATGTCCTCACCCGATCCCGACAGTTGTCAACGTCTCGCAAAGAACAGTCCTTACTTTGGGCAGAGCCTTCAGCAGCAGATGCCAGGTGCTGATCATGAGTGACGGCAAGACAGAATCTGTCAAGACCGGTGTTCCTAGCTGGCGATGTTCTGCTAATTTTATGGCTCTGGAGTCCTCTGCTGAGGATTGATAGTAAAGGGTTATGCTCTTATCTTGTTGGGTGTTATCTCTGTTGATTAGGAGAACATCTGAGCCCAGCTGGCTTGAAGCCTTTTGAAATGTAAGTTGAAGTATTTTTCTAACATGGAGTTACACATGTCAAGGGTGCTTTATACACTGGACCTGCTGCAGAGCCTGGAACCCAGCCTAGCTGCTTAGATTAGCTAAATCACAGCCAATCTACAGGTGCCTGAGTGAAAGACAAATGTTTGTGACTTTGAGATTTTGTGGTTGCTTGTTCCACAGTATTATTGTAACAGTAGTTTATTCATCCATAAAAGGGGGAAATGTGTACCTCAACTTGAAGTGATATTATAAGAGTTAAGGGAAATAGAAGCTTAAGATCTCAGATTTCAATACCCTGAGAATACAATTGTGGTCATGTTACTATTGCTACCTGATTTGCAATTGTTCTTGCGCTCATGAGGAAATTCCCTTCCCAGAAGAGGGTTTATAAATCATCCTGATGTTGGCCTGGTGCTGTGGCTTACACCTGTAATCCCAGCACTTTGGAAGGCCGAGGCAGGTGGATTACCTGAGGTCCGAAGTTCGAGATCAGCCTGGCCAACATGATAAAACCCTGTCCCTACTAAAAATACAAAAAAAATCAGCTGGGCATTGTGGTATGTGCCTGTAATCCCAGCTACCCAGGAGGCTAAGGTTGCAGTAGGCCAAGATCGCGCCACTGCACTCCAGCCTGGGCAACAAGAACAAAACTCCATCTCAAAAGAAAAGAAAAAAATCCCAATGTTGCTTAGTGTTATGGCATGTTCCTCATCATACCACCAGCTGCTGGTCCTCGTAGCTCTGTCAGGGCATCACTCTAAGTTCAGGCTCAGCACCTACTGATGGACTCAGGCTGGTCATCTGGGGAACAGCAGTGGAGATTCACCAGTAAATAGCAGTGGACTTGAACTTCATGATGCGGGAGAGCTTGACTCATTTATTTACGTAGCAAGTATCTATCATGTTCCTATTACTCTCCAAGCAGTGTATTTAGTGTACTAAGCCAAGCAGTGTATTTAGTGTACTAAGCCAGGTTCAAGACTTATAGCAGTTGCTTTGAGAAGAGGAATAAGGATAGAAAATATTCTCTCCCTCATTTGCACTCAATTAGTGAACTCCACAGTCCGGTAGGACCCCAGAGAGTCACAATTTAGTGAAACAGTTCTTTCAATTTTGAAATGTTTCTAGAATGGCAGGCTCAAGAAAAGATCTTCTTGACTGGGTGCAGTGGCTCACACCTGTAGTCCCAGCACTTTGGGAGGCCAGGGAGGGTGGATCACTTGAGGTCAGGAGTTCAAGACCAGCCTGGGCAACATGGTGAGACCCCCCAACTCTATGAAAAATACAGAAATTAGCCAGGCATGGTGGAGCCTCCCAGTTAATTGGGAGGCTGAGGTGGGAGGATCACTTGAGCCTGGGAGGTTGAGGCTGCAGTGAGCTGTGACTGTGTCACTGCACTCCAGCCTGGGTGACAGAGTGAGACCTTGTTGAAAAAAGAAAAGAAGGGAAAGGAAAGTAAAGGAAAAGAAAAGAAAAGAAAAAAAGATCCTCTGATAGTTACAACAATAAACCCAAACAAGTTCTCCCCTGCAGCCCTCAGGCCCGGTGGCTCAGCCAGGGTCACAGCTTCTTTAGGGTCAATATCCTCCCCAGCCCCTGTAAATACTTTCCCACCAGTGTCCCTCAAATCTGTCAGGCGTGTCTGTGTGAGTCCCACTGCATAGTAATCAAGATATCTTCCCAAAGGACATTCCAGCCTTTGTGCATATGCTAGTCTCTAAATGGCTTCCTGGGAGGGGGCATATTCTCCCACTATTCCCAGTGCATAGATAGGGCTTGCTAGGATCCCTGCTTACAGAAATAACAAGGAAAGTTACCAGAAAGCAGTCTCAATCCAGACCCCAAGACAGGGTTCTTGGATCTTGCACAAGAGAGAATGGGGAGCGAGTCCACAGATTAAAGTGAAAGAAGTTTGTTAAGAAAGTAAAGAAATAAAAGAATGGCTACTCCACAGGCAGAGCAGCCCCAAGGACTGCTGGTTGGCTATTTTTTTTTTTTTTTTTTGAGACGAAGTCTCACTCTGTTGCCCAGGCTGGAGTGCAGTGGCACAATCTCGGCTTACTGCAATCTCATCCTCCCTGGATCAAATGATTCTCTTGCCTCAGTTTCCCAAGTATTTGGCATTACAGGCTTGTGCCACCATGCCGGGCTAATTTTTGTATTTTTGGTAGAGAAGGGGTTTCACTATATTGACCAGGCTGTTCTTGAACTCCCAGCCTCAAATGATCCGCCAGCCTTGGCCTCCCAAAGTGTGTGATTACAGACGTAAGCCACTGCGCCTGGCCCAGGTTGGCTATTTTTGTGGTTATTTCTTGATTATATGCTAAATAAGGAGTGGATTATTCATGAGTTTTCTGTGAAAGGGGCGGGGAATTCCTGAAACAGGATTTCTCTTCCTTTTAGACTCTATTAGGTCTGTCTTCCTTTTGGATCCATGTAGGGTAATTTCGGGAGTTGCCATGGCATTGTACAATGCCATGGCACTGGTGGGAGTGTCTTTTAGTATGCTAATGTATTATAATTAGCATATAATGCTCAGTGAAGACCACCAGAGATCACTTTCGTTGCTATCTTAGATTTGGCAAATTCTGACCGGCTTTTTGACTGCATCCTGTTTTATCAGCGGGGTCTTTGTGACCTGTATCTTGTGATCTCCTATCTCATCCTGTGACTAAGAATGCCTCCCCTCCTAGGGATGCAGCCCAATAGGTCTCAGCCTCATTTTACTCAGCAGTTCAAGATGGAGTCCCTCTGGCTTGAATGCCTCTGTTAAAAGTACCAGGTCAGAGAGTATCAGTTCTCTCCCACTTCTTGAAGGAGAGGAAACCTGAGCTGGGTTTTGGAGCATTTGGAATGAAAAGGGAAGGAACAGAACTCTCTGTGCCCACCTTGGGTTTAAAAAAACATCTTTGTACTTTAGACTCTGAAGACAGCGCTGAGATGAGGGTTAGGCCAGTGAAGTGAGTCTAGCTTTTGAGAGTTACACAAGGTGGGGAACGGGCCAGGTTTCCTTGGTTTGGGGACTTTCAGACTTGGAAGTCCCAGATACCCTTTAGAGGGTGAAATTATTACAAGCCTTCACAGAATTCCTATACACATTACCTAAGTCCTAATACATACTATTTTCTCCCCTACATTTGTGACTCTGTTATTCGTTTGCTATGCCTGCTGTAACAAAACACCATAGACTAGGTGGCTTTTCCATGATGACAGAAATTGATTTCCTCACTGTTCAGGAGGCTGGAATCCAAGATCAAGGTGTCGGCAGGTTTGGTTTCTTCTGTAGCCTCTCTTCTCGGCTTGCAGACAGATCTTTCCCACTGTGTTTTCATATGGTCGATCCTTTGCCCTGGATATCTCTCTCTGTGTGTCCAAATTTCCTTTTCTTATAGATCCAAACTGTTGGAATAGGGCCCACCCTAAAAGCCTCATTTTATAATAACTTAAACACATCTTTGAAGGCATAGTCTCCAAAGTAGCCCATCATACTCTTCAAATGTTAATTGACGTTATTCATCTACAATGGTTACTGATCTCTTATAGCTTCTTGTCATTGCCTTTTTATTTGGGGGTGAAGGCAGGACCCTCATATATAGCCAGTGCGGGAACCCCCTTGCGGCTCCTGGGCTTGTCCTGTCTGCTTTTGTCTGTGATGCTGCCCAAACTCTCCTCTTCCTGCTCTTGAAAGCTGCGAGTTTTGCAACAACCATCTTTGCACAATGTGGGGGAAGAATTGGACAGGGGCTTCACAAACCAGCATTCCCCTGAGACACGCTGGCACTGCAGGTGCAAACAGGACACCTGGGGTGCATCCCAGGAGGGGAGGCCAGAGTCAGAGGGGAGAGATTGGGTGCCTGTCATGGCTAATTAATGAAAAACAGCGTCGGGTGGGGGAAGCAGGCTGTGCCATGCATCAGAGCCCACTAATTAATTCCTTCCTGACTCTGTGGCCTCTCAGCAAGATGTTCTGCCTGGATGAGCAGCTTGGCCACAGGAAGTGACATGAGACATGAACCAGGCCGGTTCTCAGAACTCAGTCCAGTATGTAGTCTTCATGGAATGAACAGACACTAGAAAGTAAGAGCTCTCCTTACAGGGTGCTAGCCAGCTTTTGTTTGAAGGCCCTAGTTTTCTTACCTTGACCACAACAGGAATGGCCATTAGTGTTTCTAAGGCCCCAGGCTTACCTCCTAAAGGATAATCTGGGTTTCCCTAAGTGAGCTAGAGCTGTTTACTGCTCTGCAGCTATCAGATGGCCACTTTCAGTTCCTTGATCCATGGAGAGACCAACTGACATTCGTCTGGAGGCCACATTCTCTGGCTTTCTGTTTGCAGAGTTTTCAGAAGGCAAGTCCAGGCCTGTAGAGAGGCTGCCTTTTCTAAGCTCATTCACAGATGAGTTCCCGGGTCATGCTAACCACTGGTGCCCCACAGGCCATTCTCATCCACAGAGGCCCTCTGCTCCTTGCTCTCTCCCTCTGCTCCTGAAACACCATAGGCGCATCCTCACTCCCATCCCCTTGCTCAGGCGGTTCTTCCCGCCTGACATGGCCTTTCCTGCCTACCTGTCCAAAATCCTGCCCATCCGTCAAGGCTCAGCCCCCACACCTAGGGCTGTCTTGCACTTAATACTACTAGTCATTGCCCTTGTGAAATAAAAGTAAGATCCAGCCAGGCACCGTGGCTTGTGCCTGCAATCCCAGCACTTTGGGAGGCCGAGGTGGGAGGATCACTTGAGGTCAGGAGTTCGAGACCAGCCTGGGCAATATGGCGAAACCCTGTGTCTATTTGGAAGGCGGGGGCAGAAGAATTGCTTGAGCCCAGGAGGCAGCGGCTGCAGTGAACGCGACACTGCTTTCCAGTCTAGGCAACAGAGACTTGTCTCAAAAAAAAAAAAAAGAATAAAAAGTAAAATCCTAAGCACCCTGGTCAACTGAACAGACTCTTCCTGGCCAAGGACTTTTGAAAAACTTTTTACAAAAACTAAGTTTCCAGACACGAAAGATGGAAGATCAGTCACACCTGAGTGCACCCCTTCCTCATTGTCACCAGACTTTTTTTTTTTTTTCCCCAAGCATGAAACAAAAACAAGCCTTGGGGAAAAAAAGAATAAAAGATTCCGCCACCGACTTCAAGCAACCTCTTGATGCCAAGGCTGGACTCCCCTCCCATATTGAGATTTTGACATGGCAGTTGACTGGTTTACAAAGCATTCCTTCTGGATAAATCACCACCAACCATGCGCTGGATCTGGCGGGTCTATGGAGGCTGCACATAGAGCGTCTTTGTTTCACCTTTTGACATACAGACCTAATTTTACTGCATTCTAATGCTAAGTCTCCACCCCAAAGTGAACATGAGTTCATCATGCACATGATCCCTCTTCATGAGTATTTCGTAGCTTCTCCTATAACTTCTTAAATATATATATTTAGGCTGGGCACAGGGGCTCACGCCTGTAATCTCAGCACTTTGGGAGGCTGAGGCAGGCGGATCACCTGAGGTCAGGAGTTCGAGACCAGCCTGGCCAATATGATGGAACCCCTTCTCTACTAAAACTACAAAAATTAGCCCAGTGTGGTGGCACATGCCTGTAATTCCAGCTACCTGGGAAGCCGAGGCAGGAGAATTGCTGGAACTTGGGAGGTGAAGGCTGCTGTGAGCTGAGATTGTGCCATTGTACATCAGCCTGGGCAACAGAGCAAGACTCTGTCTCAAAAAAAAAAAAGATTCCTCTAGCTGCGTGCCCTGCTAGCATCTTGACAGCCAGCACCCTCAGCGACATTCCACATCCTTCCTTCAGGACACATGCAAATGTCTGGAAAACTTCAAACCATGCGGAAAGCCAAGAAGAACCAGAGAAGCCAAACTGAGGCTCTTTCTTTCAGCTACAGCAGAAGCACCCGTTTGTGGTTGAGGGAGGAAGTCAGCAAGGCTGCAGGACAGGTATCTCTCTGCTCAAGGGCTCCCTGGGTTTTACGCTCGAGGGTCAGTCTTCCTGGGGACTGCGAGCAGGAGAAGTTGAGAGGATTTACAAAAGGAGAACCTTTGTACCTGCTTTCCTCCTCCACACTGCTTTTCTCTTTCTTTCCCCACCATCCTTTAGGCTGGAAAAAATGGGTTTTTCCCTTACTTCCTGGGTTACTTTCTTTCTTTCTCTCTCTCTCTCTCTCTCTTCCCTTCCTTCCTTCCTTCCTTCCTTCCTTCCTTCCTTCCTTCCTTCCTTCCTTCCTTCCTTCCTTCCTTCCTTCCTTCCTTCTTCTTCTTCTTCTTCTTCTCTCTCTCTCTCTTTCTCTTTCTTTTGATGGAATTTGGCTCTTGTTGCCCAGGCTGGAGTGCAATGGCATGATCTTGGCTCACTGCAACCTCCGCCTCCCAGGTTCAAGCAATTCTCCTGCCTCAGCCTCCCAAGTAGCTGGGAATACAGGCATGCACCACCATGCCCAGCTAATTTTGTATTTTTAGTAGAGGTGGGGTTTCACCATACTGTCCAGGCTGGTCTCAAACTCCTGATCTCTGGTGATCCACCTGCCTTGGCCTCCCAAAGTGCTAGGATTACAGGTATGAGCCACCACACCTGGCTCCCTGGTTATTTTCTTTTTTAACTATAGTACCAGTTGCCACAAGTAGAAGGGGGTACTGTCTTTACACCATTGGTAGAAAAATCTATGCCCTGATCCTCCAAATCTATCCTTTGATATTCCAAAAAAAAAAAACGTAGAAAATTCACTCTCTCTCCACCAGGATTAGTTTGCAAACTAATCATTCTGTAAATAAAGTCAAATAAGGCCAAGCACAGTGGCTTATGCCTATAATCCCAGCACTTTGGGAGGCACAGGAGAATCACCTGAGGTGAGGAGTTTGAGACCAGCCTGGCCAACATGACGAAACCCCATCTCTCCTAAAAATACAAAAATTACCTGGGCATGGTGGTGGACGCCTGTAATCCCAGCTACTCAAGAGACTGAGGCAGGAGAATTGCTTGAATTCAGGAGGCTGAAATTGCAGTGAGGAAAGATCATTCCACTGTACTCTAGCCTGGGTGACAGACCGAGATTGTCTTCAAAAATGAAATAAAGTAAAATAAAAGTCAGATAACAGCTCTTTTCAGCTCTCTGGTTATAAGCATTAGGGCTCTCTCCACGAAAGCTACAAAGGAGCATGAGTTCAAAGGGAAATCGAAACACATCGCTTTAATATTAATATTTACAAATGTTATCTCCCATTTCCTCTTGTTTAACACTTGTGCATTTATTTAGGTTTTGTGTTTGTTGGTCCTATCTCTCTAAGTGAGTAAAATATTTGTTTTGTTGGCCATGGAGTTTCACAGACTGTTATATACAGAGTAAACTCGTACAAGAACATTACAAAGTGCACAGTTTCATTAAGGTATAATTGACCCATCATAAACTGCACATATTTGAAAAATATGATTGGATGAGTTTTGGCATAGGTCTACACCTGGAAAATCATCACCGCAATCATGATGATAAATATATCCATCACGCTTAGAAGCTGAAAAAGCATCCTTCCTTCCCTGCCTTCTACCCCACACTTGGCCCAGGCAATCATTGGTCAGCTTTCTGTCAGATCAGTTTGCATTTTCTAGAATTTTATTTATTTATTTTACTATTATTATGATGATTATTTTGAGATTGAGTCTCGCTCTGTCACCAGGCTGGAGTGCAGCAGCTTGATCTTGGCTCACTGCAACTTCTGCCTCCCAGGTTCAAGCCATTCTCCTGCCTCAGTCTCCCAAGTTGGAATTACAGGCGCCTGCCACCATGCCCGACTAATTTTTGTATTTTTAGTAGAGACAGGGTTTCACCATGTTGGCCAGGATGGTCTTAATCTCTTGACCTTGCGATCTGCCCGCCTCAGCCTCCTAAAGTGCTGGGATTACAGGTGTGAGCCACCACTCCTGGACTAGAATTATATTTAAATGGAATCATTTGATAACTACTCTTTTTGGTTTGGCTTCTTTCACTCAGCATAATTATTCACCCATGTTTTGTGTGTATTAATAGTTCATTCCTTATTGCTGAGTAGTTTGCCATTGTATGGATATACTATAATTTGTTTATCCAGACTTCCTGTTCTTGGGCATTTGGGTTGGTTCCAGTTTGGGACCTATTACAAAGAGAGCTGCTATGGGGCTGGGTGCAGTGGCTCACGCATATAATCTCAGCACTTTGGGAGGCTGAGATGGGTGGATCACCTGAGGTTAGGGGTTTGAGGCCAGCCTGCCCAACATGGCGAAAACCCATCTCTACTAAAAATACAAAAAGTTAGCTGGGCATAGTGGTGCACACCTGTAATCCCAGCTACTTGGGAGGCTGAGGCATGAGAATCACTTGAACTTGGGAAGCAGAGGTTAGAGTGAGTGGAAATTGCAGCACTGCACTCCAGCCTGGGCAACAGAGTGAGAGTCCATCAGAAAGAAAGAAAAAGAAAGAAAGAAGGAAAGAAAGGAAGGAATAAAGAAAGAGAGAGAGAGAGAGAGAGAGAGAGAGAAAGAGAAAAAGAGAGAAAGAGAAGAAAGAAAGAAAAAGAGCTAAAGAGAAAGAAAGTAAAGCAGGCAAGCTGCTGTGAACATTGGTGTACACATGGAGATAGTTTCCTCTTGGTTAATTCCATGGAGGTAAAATAGCTGGGGTGTATGAGAAGTAGGTTTGCGAGATTTAGTAAATAAAAATATAAGGCATCCATTTAAACTTGAATTTCAGATAAACAAGAAGTTATGTTTTAAGATACATATATCCCATGCAATATTTAGAGCCTTTATTGAAAAATTATTCACTATTTGTCTAAAATTTAAATTTCACTGGGTGTCCATTATCTGACAGTACTAACTTGAGAAGTGCATGGTTAACTTTTTAAGAAACTGCCAAACTGTTTACCAAAGCAGCTGTGCCATTTTATATTTCCACCAACAGTAAATCAGAGTTCCAGTTGTTTTAAGTCACTGCCAATGCTAGTCTCTTCAACTTTAGCTATGATAATGGATATGCAGTGGTATCTCAATGTGGTTTTTTCATTGAATAATGATGTTCAGCATACTTTCAATGTACTTTTTTGCCAATCTTATAACTAGTTTGGTGAAGAGGCCATTCAGTTTATCTGCATGCCCCAACCCCCTACTTTTTTGTTTGTATTGGATTGAGTTTTTGGACTTCGATTACTGAGCTTTAAGTGCTTTTTGTTTTTGTTTTTCTGGGGAAACAGAGTCTTGCTCTGTTGCCCAGATTGGAGTGCAGTGGCACCAGCTTGGCTCACTGCTGCAGTGCCATCTTCGCTCACTGGGAGGCTCACCTCTGCCTCCCAGGTTCAAGCAATTCTCAGCTTCCTGAGTAGCTGGGATTACAGGCAGGTACCACTATGTCCAGCTAATTTTTTCTTTTTTTTTTGTATTTTTAGTAGAGACCAGGTTTCATCATATTGGCCAGGCTGGTCTCAAACTCCTGACCTCAGGTGATCTGCCTGCCTCAGCCTCCCAAAGTACTGGGATTACAGCCATGAGCCACCGTGCCCAGTCTGCTGTGTGTTTTTAATATAAAGGAACGTTGGATTTTTTGGGGGGGAGAAATTCAAGCCAAAAAAAAAAAAAAATAGAAAAAATAAAAAGGAACATTGGATTTTGTCAAATGGTTTATCTGCAACTATTGACATGAAGTTTTATCCTTTTTTAGTTCGTTAATACAATTAATTACAGCGATTTGTTTTAAATGTTAAACAACCTTTATTCCTGAGATAACCTACACTAGATCATAATGTATTCTCCTTTTTATTAATTGCTTGTTTCAATTTGCTAATATTTGGTTAAGAATTTTTGTATCTCTCTCTTTTTTTTTTTGAGACAGAGTTTTGCTCTGTCTCCTAGGCCAGAATGGAGTGGCCCCATCTCAGCTCACTGACTGTAACCTCCACCTCCCGGGTTCAAGTGATTCTCCTGCCTCAGCCTCCCCAGTAGCTGGGATTACAGGCGCCTGCCACCATGCCCGGCTAATTTTTGTGTTTTTAGTAGAGATGAGGTTTCTCCATATTGGTCAGGCTGGTCTCGAACTCCTGACCTCAGGTGATCCACCCATTTCGGCCTCCCAAAGTGCTGGGATTACAGGGGTAAGCTACCATGCCCAGTCTTTTGTATCTATGTTTATGAGAAATAATGATCTGAGTTTTGTTTACTATTTTTGTAATATTTCATGTGATTTTGACATTAAGGTAGGATTGGCCTATAAAATAAGTTCAGAAATATTTTTTTCTATTTTCCTGAGTTTGTGTACAGTTGGTATATTTTCCTGACATATTTGATAGATTCAGTTTGTGTACAGTCAGTATTATATTTTCCTGAAATGTTTGATAGATTCACTGCCGTAGCCATCTGGGCTTAGAATTTCTTTTTTAGAAAAAGATTTTCATAGGTTTTAACTACAAATTCAATTTCCTTAAAAATTATAGGCTAGTCAAGCTATCTATTCTTTTCCCCCCGCCTGTGGAGACAGGGTCTTGCTATGTTGTCCAGGCTGTTCCTGGACTCCTGGGTTCAAGCAATGTTCCTGCCCCAGCCTGTCAAAGTGCTAGGATTAAAGGTGTGAGCCACCACACCTGGCCAAAGCTATCTATTCTTAACTATGTATTTCAATAAATTTTCCATTTTATCTAAGTTGTCAAAATTATTGGCATAAAGTTTTCATAATATTCTCTTTTTTCTTTTGTTTCTAGTCTTTCTAAGGTTCAATTCAGGTATGTATATTTTTTCTTTTCTATAATATTCTCTTATTACCCTTTTTTTTTGAAACAGAGTCTTGCTCTGTCGCCAGGCTGGAGTGCAGTGGCACGACCTCAGCTCACCGCAACCTTCGCATCACAGGTTCAAGCGATTCTACTGCCTCAGCCTCCCGAATAACTGGGACTACAGGCGTGCACCACCATGCCCAGCTAATTTTTGTACTTTTAGTAGAGACGGGGTTTCACCACATTGGCCAGGATGGTCTGGATCTCCTGACTTCGTGATCCACCCACCTCGGCCTCCCAGAATGCTGGGATTACAGGTGTGAGCCACCGTGCCTGGCCCTCTTATTACTCTTTTAATAACTGGGCTCTGAAGTGATGGCTCTTTTTCAATTCTTGATATTGGGGATTTTGTGTCTTTTCTCTAGAGCTTTTAAAATCAATGTTATTAAATTTTTTTTCACAAATTACCAGTTCTTGATTTTCTTTATTTTTTTCTGGTTCCAATTTTACAAATTTCTTCTTTTCTTTATTATATTTTCCTTCTGCTTTCTTCAAGTTTAGGTTAACTTTTTTATGGTGGACATTATATCATTGATTTGAGATCTTATTTTCTTAGAAATATTTAATGTTACAAAATCCTACAAATAATAGGTTGTTTTTATTATCTTTCAGTTCAAAATATTTTATTTTTGTTTTTTTTTTCCTTTTTAAACCCAGAGACCATTCAAAATATTTTCTAATTTCCTTTGTGATTTATGTTTTTGACCAGTGGATTGTTTAGCAGCAAGTTATTTTTTAACTATTCTGGCTGTTTTATTTTTGTTGAATTTCAATTTATTTCCATTGTGGTCAGATAGTACATGCCATAAGAGTTCCTTTGCGTGTGTGTGTGTGTGTGATGGACTTCTGCTCTTGTTGCCCAGGCTGGAGGGCAGTGACGAGATCTCGGCTCACTGCAACCTCCGCCTCCCAGGTTCAAATGATTCTCTTACCTTAACCTCTCTAGTAGTTGGGCTTATAGGCGTGTACCTCCATGCCTCACTAATTTTTGTACTTTCAGTAGAGATAGGATTTCATCATGTTGGCGAGGCTGGTCTCGAACACCTGACCTCAGGTTATCACCCGTCTCAGCCTCCCAAAGTGCTTGGATTAAAGGTGGAAGCCACTGCGCCTTGTCAGATTTCTATATTTTGAAATTGAATGAGACTTGTTTTATGGTTCAAGATATTGTCCATCTTGGTGAGCATTTCACGTGACCTTGAAAAGAAGAAAGTATATTTTGCAATTGTTGGACATGATATTTTCTAAGTATTAATTAGGTAAGGACGTCAGTAGTGTCTTTCAGATTTTCTGTAAATTTACCAATTTTTATTTATTTATTTTTTTGAGATGGAATCTCAAAAAAAAGACCTCCAGGCTGGAGTGCAGTGGCATAATCTTGGCTCATTGCAACCTCCAGCTCCCAAGTTCAAGCAATTCTCCTGCCTCAGCCTCCTGAGTAGCTGGGATTACAGGCACGTGCCAGCATGCCCGGCTAATTTTTTGTATTTTTAGTAGAGACGAGATTTCACTGTTAGCCAGGATGGTCTCAAACTCCTGACCTAGTGATCTGCCCACCTTGACCTCTCAAAGAGCTGAGATTACAGGCGTGAGCCACCATGCCCAGCCAATAAAATGTTACTTTTAGAAAATTGTATTCATTGGCTCAGACTGCCGTAACAAAATACTGCAGCATAGGTTTAAACAACAGAATTTTATTTGTTACACTTCTAGAGAATGAGAAGTCCAAGATCAAAGGGCTAGCAAGGTAAATTTTATCCCGAAG